>WBMY01013277.1:77211-177049 GCA_013397315.1 Donacobius atricapilla
GATCACATCGGGGGACAAGGAAAAGGGTCCAAAAGGAATTTATGTGGTTTGTAAGGGCTCTGACACAGTCCCTCACACATCCTTCTCTCTAAATTGGAGAGACATGGATTTGATGGGTAGACTGCTGGGTGAATAAGAAATTGGTAGGAGGGTAGTGGTCAATGGCTCAGAGTTCTGGTGGGTGTTAGTGACAAGTAGAGTCCCTCAGCGCTCCATAATGGGAACAATTTAATATCTTCCTCAATCACATGGACAAAGGGATCAAGTACACCCTCAGCAATTTTGCTGGTGATACCAAGCTGCGTGGTGCTGTTGGCACACCTGAGGGACAGGATGCCATCCAGAGGGAGCTGGACAAGCTTGAGAAGTGGGTCCATGGGAATCTCATGAGGTTTAACAAGACCAAATACAAAATTGTGCATACCTGGGTCTGGACACCAAAAACTTTTGTACACAGAAGATGTATGAAAAGAAGGTGCAATTTCAACCAAGCTTGTCGCCCTGATTTTTCAGCCTTCTCTTGTGTCTCACAGTTTTCATAGTTCTTAGGTTGTTTCTCACACATGGGTGTTATAAATAGAAGCAATGTTTTCCTTAGCTTAGGGAGTTTACATTCTTTGTATTAGAGATATGGACAGATGATGGACCGTTGTCCTGACCAATGGGATGGGGAGAGGTGTCAACCTTCTCCCCCAGTCCCTGGCCTTTGTAGAAATACTATATAAAGTGGAGTTCATACTTTTTAATAAACAGTTCATGCCTTCTCCCCAAAGTGTGTGTGTGTGTCTGTGTGTTGAACAACAACACAAGCTCTTTTGCTTATTCTGTTGGAAAGGAGAACTCTCAAGCACAAGTTATGTTCTCACCTCTCCAGGAGTCTGCCACACAATATCTCAAGGCTGAAAGGACATTTTCCAGTCACTGCTGCTTTAGTAAATAGATGACACTCAACACCTTTGTCTGCTTCCTCCTCTTTGAACATCTAGAACCTACTTCCTTTTATGAGGAGTTTTAGAACTCACTATCCTGTTTTTTGGCTACTGTAACTATAGTCTCATAAGATAGAAGTGTAAAATGTGACATAAGATGCAAAAGAACTATATTTATATTAATACAGTAATAACTATAAATCATCATAAAAATATTTTAATGTCATCTGTATTTGAAAGCTTATATGGCCTTTTCCCTTTTACAGCAAGCAAGATGACTACTTGACTCATAACAGTAAAATTACCTTCTTCTGAAGCAGGTGTCAATGCACAGCAAATCACATGAGCTAGAGGTCACACAGGCAGTGGTGAGAAAATTAAAAAAATGTCTAAGGTGGACTGAAATTAACTGGAAAGAAATCCATGGAATGAAACAGAAAAAAAGTTAACTGAGGAAAGATGGAAGGGAAAGATTTTTCAAAATACGAATGTGTTGCAGAGAAGGAAATCTTTTGTTCTTGTTTCTCTGTGACTAAAGTAGTCAAATCTTCCAAACTCCCTTGCAAAATTTCAACCCGAAAGCCATGAAAATGTGCAAGGCTGGTTCGTGACTTTCTATTACGCAATTATTCAATACAATGCTTGTTTTCTTCAAAGTATCACTTATAAGCAATTACTAAGTTTGGTTTTTGAAGCACTCCTAGAGAGGAGAAAACAATGCATGTTTCTGGATGTATCTCAAACACCTTCTGATTTAATTTTATTTATATGCCACTTCAGAAGTTAGACAGAAGTTGACCCCTTTCCTTGTAGACCAATACTAACAAACAATTCTCCACATTTTCTGCTCTAAGAATAAAATTTTTAAAAAACCCTAATAATGTAACGGGAAACCCAGGCAGGCAGCAAACAGCCTTGGAGGCAGAAGCTGGTCTGAAATTTAAAGTGTCATGGAGTAGTTATCCAAACTCAACCAAACTGATGTGGAAAATCATACAGCACCATCTTGTGAACTTACCCTAAAAACACTCTTAAAGGGACTGATACAGTTGGCATTACAGACTTAGAGCATGACTAGGAAAATGAGTTGGATACAGAAGGTTGGATACAGAATGTATATTCCAGATGAAAGCATCTTTTAAAAATAGTTAGAATAGATTCAAGTAGTACAGAAATAATGCAGGAATTAATGAACCTTGGAAAAGCTACCTGTAAGTGTATTGAATAGGCAAACAAATACCACGAGTGTTACCAAAGTCCTTCACCAGAGTATATGCCAGGTAGTTCTTCTAAATAATAGCCAGGTCTTTGAAACTTCTAAATTTCTGCCCTCCAGGGAATGGGGCAACCCTACAGCAGTAGAGCCACTGACAACATCAACAACCAGCTCTGAATTAAATGACAAAACCTTTCTGACAGCTTTTGCTACTGCAATCCAAGAGCAAATACATCTGTTTTGGAGACAATAAAAAAATCGAATGTACAGCCACTGCATCCCTCACACACAAACAGAGAGCACCATAATGAAAATCTTTTTACAGAAAAGGAAGCCTTCACTCTTCAATTAAAACTCCACTTATAGTAAAGGTATCACCAGAGAGGAAAACACTGGCAACAGCTCCGACTGTTCTATTTGAAGGGTTCATCTATTACCTATAAGAAAATCAGTGGGCCAAAAATATGAATTGAAAATTTCCATGCCTTTTCCGACCTTTTTATGTCCAGGAGGCTTTGCTCTTTACTCTTCTCACCAAAAATCACAACAGAGTAAGCGAAACACTAACTTTACTAAGAGGGAACAAAAATTAATTTGATTTCCCCACATCCATGGGATGGCAAACTTTGAAGATTCCTATTAAGGAAAAAAACAGAGACAATAAGGACACCCTTGTTTCCCCTCTTAAAAAACAAGTCTGTTATTTCCCCTCTTTTCCCTCTATACATTTTATTTTCAGTGTTCCAGTCTGATTTTGCACTGTTACTTTAAAAAAGATAAGTGACCATATTTGCACATTATATGCCAGGGAAGATTTTAGGAATGTTTTATAAAAGGGCAATGTACTTCGATACTCCTTATCTTTGCAGAAATAATACGTCTCTCATAGCCTAGAAGTACATTTGCCCTGACTCCTGTGGTCCTATTTTGCAAATTACAGCTTACGTTTAATTCCTCAAGTAACTATTTTCCAGCATTTTATTTTCATACCAGTAAAACCCACTCTTGTGTCTCCTTTGACTCGTTGTCCAAGTGCTGCACTACTTTCTATTTTCTGTAAATTAATAACTTTTCATGACATATAACACTAAACCCTTTACTAAAAGCAGCACAAATTGCATCATCTCCATTCCTTTGCAGCAAAATAGGGTTTTTACTAAACAAAAGAAAGATAGCAGGCAAAGAGTTGTGCTGAACTCCTGCTCTTTTTTACTCTGTAATTATGTCTTTAATTACTCTTATGTTTATAATTTGCTTTTAATCTTGGTGAGCTATTGAGGTCAGATTAAGAGGCCCATAGATAAACAGAAGTGACATTGTCACCGGGCACCGTGCACCTTGGAGCAAGGGATGCATTTAGAAGTCATCAGACGTAGAGGGTGCTGTTGCACTGAACATGCAGCAGGGATCTTTGTGCAGCTCCGAAACCACGCATTGTCTTTTTACCGGGTCTTATAACTAAAACTCAGGATATTTACTGTCATTTTCTTAATAATAATAATAATAATAATAAAATACTACTAAAAAATATCACTTCATTTTAAAATAGCTTCACTTTTGTTCTTTTGAAAGTGAAGATGACATCTTCATGGTTTTAGTAATAAATGATTTCCTAGTATATAAGCATGCAAGGAAAATATTAACTTCAGTACCTGATACCAGCTGTAAGTTTTAAGCACAATAAGAATTATAAGATCAACTCATGTTGTACTATTTTAACATGGAGGCTTTTTGTTGGTCTCTTTTTCAACCATGAAGCATCAAGAACAAATTTGTCATTTTCTGTTTCTCTTGCAGAAGACAGCGCTATTACTATTTCCCTTAAAGTAGGAAAAAGTGTCAGGTTAATAGATGGGTGACTTAAAGGAAGGAAACACTTTAAAAATATTTGTCAATTTATATTTTATATTTTTTTGTGTGTAGAGAGTCTAATTTTAACTTGAGGATTTCAATAGGCATGTTATTACTTTCAGGCTGTCTTGCTTAGGTTTGTGATACATTCCTTCACTACCAGTATCAGAGTGAAGAGATAAAAAGTTGGTCAATCAACCTCTGTGAGCAAGAGACTTCTCTCCTTCTGTACATTGTAGCTTGATGATGGCTTAAAAAAGTCCAAGCACCTGTGTAATACTTAGAAGCCTCAGATTTTGGAAACTTTTTTTCTTCAAGTCAGGGGAAAAGAGGGAAGTAGTAGGCTCCCCTTGCTTCTCCTATCTCCTGCCCAGGTAACATGGTTGTGAAGAAGAATTTGAAATATACAGGTGGTATATCTTAAAGGCTAAAAACTGGGTAGAGAATCAAAAACTCGTTTGAAAACACACCCTTTGCTACTCCCACTCCTAATTATTTTTGGATTGGCTTTATGACAGTCAGGTAGAAACAGGTGCAGTCTGAACACTAGACTGGAAGGACTGAAAATCCAACCTTCATATTATTAATGGATTTAATTTCTCTTTCCTAAAGAGCAAAAGATTCTGTCTCACATATAAGCAGTCTCTTTTTTATTTCGCCAAAGAAAAAAAGATGCTGACATCCCCTGAATAATGAAAGCTTGTGCTGTCTTTATGATGTTTTACAAATTTTATCAGATCCTAGTTTGGTGTTGCAGATTTGAAGCATATACATGAGTTCCAAAGAGAAAGATAAGGACTCTGCACTGTAATGCTCACAGTTCTTCTCTCAGGAGCTCATAGTGCAGTGATGAGAGCACGGAGAACATTATGATTGGGTAAATTGTCACACTGCTGAGGTATGTTGATTTGGCCCCTCGGTAGAGATTTTGCCAGGAAGATATGCATTTGTGCGTTGTGGTTTGTTTTTTTCTTTGGTTGGTTGGTTGTTCTGTTCTGTTGTTGTTGTTTGAGTTCGGCTGGTTGGTTGATTGATTTTTTTTTTTAAATTAAATAAATGCTATATGGAAAACAGAATGAAACCACTTTTTTAACTGGCAGCTTCATATTCTTCTCTTTATTGCTGTAGATATAAAGGAACAACTGAGAGCCGTGACTGACTGAGGGTAGGAAAAATTGATATAAGTATATCAGCTAAAGCAGTCCCTGGGGAACTATTGTTGTCACATTTTCTGAAAGGAGACAGGAACAGAGCTTGCCTACCACAAATTTAGATCACAGCCTCTGTGGGACATGAACTTTACCTGTTTGAGTGTCCATCCCCTTGCATCACACATCTCAATGATGACAGAAATCTTTTTCAAACCACATTGTAAGAAATTATTTAATACAAGAGATTCAGTTCAGTGGGTTCAGAACCAACATAGTCACAATACACATACAGTGCCTAAATTAGCAGAAATACAATGTCAAAACCCCAAATCAGTTCTGAAAGCGTTAGAACCTCCATTGTTTAATTGGACCAGCATGATCAGTGTGGTGAAAGAAAAAGCAAAAGAAATGTATGGCAAATCCGACTTCACCACTGGAGTCAGACAGACACCAATTTCTATTATGAGATTTTGAAATATGCATTTTGATGTCTGGTTGCTGGGAATAATGGAAAGTTAAAGATGACTCAGTTCCAGAGAACTAGTTGATTATTCGTTTGTTTGGGGTCAGCTGAAATCATGAGCTGTAAGATCTGAAAACTGAGGTTTGACCATCAAGGCAAAGAACCAATTTTAAACATAACAAAAGAACCCAAATGGCTGTACAGATGACAACTCAGTAATCATTTGTAACTGGAGAACAGCAGTTCAACACACTGAGATGAGCATTTACAAGCTTACAGGCACTTTAATTGTAATAAGCTGACTCACTAGCACTGATGCATTCTCATCTAAACCAAATCAGAAAACAAGGCCAGGATAAGAAAAGGCACTCTGAAGTTCAGCCAAAGGCTTTGAATCATGGCAGAGCTGTTATCCTGTAGGTATTCCTGTGACAGAATTGTAGGCTCCAAGTAGTTCCATTTCTAACCATCTCTTTTCACCAATATATTACTTTACTACAGACAATTGTCTGACAGCAAGTCAGTCCAAGTGGAATACTCTTCTGGAGCCCAGCCTGACCTATGCTGGAAAGCCAATGAGCTGAACCACATCATCAGCTTTTCTCTTACTCTATGGCAAGACAAGTCTGCTTTTTCCATCTGAGTTGGGACAACAGCGTACCTTGCTTGACATTCTATTCCCATTTCAAGAAGGCTCCCAGACTGTCAGTCTCTCCTAATCTTTTGTCTGGTCTTTGGCTTTTGACCCTGGATTTGGTGAATAATCAGGTTTTCACTGATGTCTCTTATGTCCTGTTTTGTTTGAAGTGGTAGACCTTGCCAGCACTTCAACATCCCCTTGAATTTCTTTAATGCCATCTGACTATCTACCCGCATTGCACATAGCCTGCAGTCACATCTCAGTAATTTGTATTTGAGATATGATCAGTTTCCTTTCATGGTTCATTGTCTTTTACTTTACTTCAATACAATTTTGCATGTTTATGCCAGCTATAATTGTGGAATGAAATCAAAACACGATTATAACTATCACCTATGATAAAATATTTTAAACTACTAACAGAAATCTGTAAAGAAGAAACACTAAAAGAGGATTCTCCCTACTCCCTGATGCCCACATTCTGGGATTTGACAAAGAAAAGAATTGTAGTTGGTCTTTCTATGTCCCTGAGAAACTGCAAAGGTAGGATATTTGGAATACTATCTGCGGAGAGTTTTTCCGTGTTATTACATTGCTATGGTAACAAAACCCGGCCTAATTTGAAGCACATTTCTTTGTTCAGAGAAAGCCTTCCCATCTTCTACTTGTCTTACCAGCTCTTTGAAAAGTATTATATAGTGCTTCTGACCAAACAATTCTAGTAACTCAAAGAAACACTTCAACAGTAGTTTGTGGAATTGAAATGGGAGGTCGTATTTAATCACTAGATTTTACAAATAAGGAAAAAAGTGAATTAATGACTTAAACACAAAAGGATTCACATTGCACTTCAGAGGACACTCATACAGTACATGAAACAATTGCCACATTGCTGAAACTAGAACATTTGCTACTGTAAAATACAGGTATTTCCAAAAATTAGGTTGGATAAGCATGAAAACAGATTGTGATATGAGCTTTATCATTACTTGAAATCTTTTTATTCAAAGAGGCTGTACATAGTATACTGACAAGGTAATCAGCAGAAAACTGAGGGAAATTTTGCACTGGTTTAATAAAGACAGGAGATTTTTAAGGTTTATTATCAATTGTCAAATTTTCTGACAAATTTTATTAAAAATTCCAGCTATAACAGGAAAGAATGCACTCTGCCTCCTTAGAAATAGTAGACTGTTTCCTCAGCTTTTACTCCCTTTAGCAATAGAAGAGTTTGAGACCACTGTTCTTACAAAATGCAAGAAAACATATTTTAAAAAATCCAAAAACCTAAACCAACCAAACAAAACCCCCTAAAATTTAAATAAATTAAAACCTTCCTACTTGTTTGCAGAAGGGAAGAAGCGTGGAGAGGGTCTATTTGTCTCTGAGATATCATCACCACAAGCTTGTGCTGCGAGAGCACATCGGACCCCACAGGAATAGATTTTTTCCCAGTACAGAGGGCTATGACTGCTGCTGCTTATCCCAGGAGCTGCAGTTCACCTGCCAGAGTTAATGCATTTCGTACACCAGCAAACCCAGAAGTGTTCCTTGACTTGGCATAGCATGTTTGACTTAGCATAGATTTTTAGCAGCTGTAAAATGAGATACTTTTGTTTCCCATCAGTGAAGGAGGGCAGCTCAGCAAAGGTACCAGGAAATAATCCCATGTGTTAAGTGCCTTCCAGCAGGTATAAGTATTCTTTAACTGTCTAAGCCTTATCTGAACAAGCAAGCAAAGTAAACATAGTTCCGCAGGTTAAACCCTCCAGTTATCTTTATTCTGGGTGCAGAAGCTGGTTTGGATAAAAGAAAGAGAGGAGAAATATCAAAGGAAAAAAAGAACAGGAAAGCAAGGATGAGAGGAGAACCTGCAATCCGTACATATATTAAAAAAAAAAAAAAGACAGTCCTGGCTTCAAAACTGATACCAACAGCTTGATATCACCAGCAACAGATGCCAGCTGATGCAAGGATGGCTCTGTCACTCAGAACTCCTCATCTTTCTTCCTAGCAATTCAGTGTGAGGAGGGGTGTTTGCTAGGGAGAGGGGATATCAGGAAGGTTATTGTGCTAATGGTGTCCTGATACAGCTTTATTGAACAACCAGCTCTCTGTGAGACTGGATGAGCACACAGCTGGTGGCAGTAACCCAGGTGGGGTCCCTACTTGGGGGAAGAACCAACTTGGTAGGACCTTCTGCAGTCATGGTCACCACATCACTTGAGGCCCAGCTGCTTGTCTCAGCCAGAAGCAGATTCTACTGAGAAGGAAGAGGAAGGCCCAAGAAGACTATCAAACCCCATGGTGCTTTCAGCTGGTCTTTCTCCACACTTTTGTACCAGGGCAGCACTTACTACTGGTTTTCAGTGGAGAACTGAAACAGCAGCTACCAAGCACCCCTAAGTACTGCTCTTGGCATTGCCAGGTAATTGGTAAATTGGCTGAATCTGTTAAATATGTAAATAGGCTGTAATTGTGCACACTTGCAGGGCAAACTGTAATCACTTCAGTTTTTAGGAGGTTTGCCTGCCTTTCTGCCTGCTTCCATGACTGCTCTATTCTCAGGTTGCTCTTGCTTCTCCTGGAAAGAATCAGAGCAAATAAAGAGTTCAATCCCATAACTACTGTTGATGAGAAGACACACAACATTTATTAAGTCACAGAGTCTTTGGGGCTGTCTGGCCTTTTAATGCAAGCAGCTTGTTTTGAGAAAATTCACCACCCTGTGTTGTCATCCTTCTTCCCTCCCCCCTTATCCCTGCCCACTCAAGTAATGGCTAAGAAAGCTCAGAAATATCAAATGCCATCTTTTTCTGCTGTACACAGTCCACTTTCCCATTTACACTACTGTCATGTGTGCCAGAATCAGCAGCTTGAAGTTTTCCTAGACAAGTGCTCTTCACATCATCCCCTCTGTAAGTCTGATTATTCTTTATAAATAATGCTGAGAAATCCCATATAATTCAATCCAGTTACTCTTTAAAAGATATTTGTGCACCTGAAAACATTCTCTTTTTTCCTGCTCTGTCAGCTCTGACACTAGAGAAATTATCTTCCAGCAGTACAAATTTTACTTCCTGTCTAGTGAACCCTTACTATGCTTATATCCGCAAACAAGCAGAAAGTGATCTTGCCACATATGAGGCTGTTTATTCCACCAGCAGTGATCACAGAAGGCAGGGAAGGCACCTCAGTGAGTCTCTCTCATTACAGTCATCAGACAAGCAGGTACTGTGTGGGCTCACAGTAGGAGACACAGCGCAGTGCACAGGTAGTTATGGAAATGACACACCTGCCAAAGGTTTCAACTTGCTGTCAGCTCTGGCAAGAAAAAGTGTAATTATATTTTCAGTGGCATAGGCTAGTTAGATCTCAAGCTACCTTAGTCCTCAAGCAGAAAGGGTATTGGGTTGCAACAATGACAGCACCCAATAGGGCGTAAAGTGCAAAACTCTGTTTTTAATGACCAGGTAGGAGCAGGGGATGGATGCAATTCATGTATACTATCAAATGCTCATGACATCTGTCCAATGTGGTGGAGAAATATTTACAGCAGAATTAACTCGTGGTTTTTGGGAAATGAAATCTGCCACTAGGTATTGGCAAGTATTCTCTGCAATTTCAAAGGATCCGGTGAGGTCCGAGAGGCAGGGGGAATGGGCTTTCCTTAGTCACAGGTCATCAGGATTGCCTCATTCCTCCCTGCAGACCTGATTTCACCACGGGGCTGCCCCTCAGGCCACTGCCAGGGTGCAGGATGCTTTGCTGAGATGCATTGTAGCTCAGGATGTGACCTGCTGATTTTTTGTTTTCTGCAGGAGCTTCAGAGAGGTGAGAAGCCAGCTGTACCCGCAGCTTCTGTCTGCAAGGGTGTTTGTTCATCAGCAGAGGGTCCCACACACCCCCGGTCCCCATTGCTGCAGGTCTGGCTTCTTTCAAGTGGAGCCAAGTGGAGAAGGAGAGCATAGAATGTGTCAACCTCTCTTTCTGGCTGTCGGTCTCCAAGTCTGTATAGCTGTGCTATCCAGTTTATTTCAATAGACCACTATGTGACAATAATAACTTTTATTTTGTGTCTGATACGAAACAGACACTACAGTCTTCATATGAATGGAACAGGATGCCAATTTCTTTTCTTCAGAAATGTTACAAAAGCCTCTATTATTTTCATATCAAGGATAGAATAGTACATACTTTTAAACCATTTTCATTGGATTCTACACTGTTAAAACCAAGGCATCATCACACCATTTTTCCTGAGTGTTTGAAGAACTAGTTTTGATTAAGAAGTCACAGTAGTGAATTTTTGCTGCTTACCTCTAAACATAATAGTAAGCAAGACTTATTGCTTGCAAAAACAAAGAAATGCATCAAAAAAACCTACATAAACTACAAAAACTACATAAAGCCTGAGATTTAACTGCTTTGTGCTAGAATATTCACACCACCACAACGTGTAAAACAAGCATGCTTTTGATGTTTTAATTGTTTTTCTCTTCAAAAATCTTTTAAAATTTGATGGAAATGCAATTTCCTTCTTATGTATTTCCTCATTGTCATTTTCTCAAGGCAACAGAGAAAGGTGGAGAAATTATAGATAAAGTGATCTGGCTGCTGGCAAAGAGCTCTTAGAGAGAAGGCTTAATAGATTGTTCTCCTGAAGTTTGTCAAAGAAAAAAGCAATTTTAAGTATTCATTGCCTAATTCTACAGTAAGAAAATGAAAAAGAATTTACTAAAAAATTGTAAGTTCTTCATTGCAGTGTAGAAGAAGTACAAGGAATAAATAGATTTTGATAGCACTTACTAAAATGAATTTTCAATGAATCTGATGACTAACTCTCTTGAAAAACTAATCAAATGGTGTAATAGATCTCAAATAAGAGCAGCAGATCTGTCATCTCTTGGTATAGCCACATCAGATATGCCTTTTGTGGAAGCCATTTAGCTAAACAAGTTGTTTTGTTAAGTAAATTACAGATAGGACCCAAAATGCCCAGGGCGGTAGTACCTGTTGTCTCTTTTTGTATGAAAGAATCACACAAACCAGACAGCTCCGACTCTACTGGTTTTATTTCTTCTTGTGTGACCCAGTTATGTGGGTACATACTGAACTAAGCAGGTTCCTGTGTCCTGGCTTTTAACAAACAGCTCAGAGATAACTTTCTTACACAAGACAGGGTTTGTGTCTGTCAGAAACATGCTGAGTTTTACCAGCTACAGTGAGCTCCAGCCTGTTCTTTGAGGGTAACTCCTTATCTGTGGAACCAACGGGACAGACCAGGTGATCAAATAAGTATTTAAGTATAAACATACCATCCATTCATGCAGAACAAAGGAGTCAGATGGCAAATAGTCTTCCCAGAGTCCAAACTTCTGGGTTCCACACTAAGGTTAACTTTCAAGTTTAAGTTAATACTCAGAGTGATATGGACCCGGTAAGAGTACCTACTTTATTTAGAAGAAATCAAATGTATCTTCCAGCCAGCGTCCCCTAGGATGTTTTATAGCTTGTCCTACTCTGGACTTTTACCACTGGGGATGTAATGCAGGCTGGAGAAGGAAAGAAGTATCCTGTTAAATTTATCATAAAGTTACTTTAGATTAAAAATTCTTATGACATAGTCTTTCTCTGTGAAGAAAAACAAAATAACAATATTTTCAAAAGAATTGTCCATAGGCTAAGGTCTGTGAAGCTGTCTGTAGCTATGGTTCCTATGATTTTTTACATTCATGGCTATATTGATTTCAGCAAGAGCATGAAAACTCAAGAAATAAATTGTCTTTATATTTACACACCTTTTTTATTTGTTATAACCACTAATTCGTGTGAATCCTTATGAATGCACATGAATCCTTATGAATGACGAAAATGAGGACATCCTAGGTGTCAGAAACTACATTCTCTAGGCAGATATCTGAGTTTCTCCTCAAAAAAAAAGAATACATAATGCTAAGAATTTCACAGATGCTCAGTTACAGTTTTAATGAGAAATAGAAAGCAGTGAGGAGACAGCCACACTGCCCAATGGAGCTAAAGCTCAAGAGTGGGGAAAATCCTCACAATCCCATTCTGGTTTCTGGCTGGTTTCCCCTGCAGATCTACGGTGTGAATAATTTTCCTTAATGATGTGGGTCAGCCCAAATATGTTTGTTATTTTCTCTGGGTATGGAAGGTGGGAGAGCAGGGTTCAGTGCCCAGCAAGACATGTTTTTATTGCTGGTTCTGCTTGTGGTGAAGGCAGTTATTTACAGCTATACGTTCTTTTCTGGCAATATCTGTGTCTTTTTCAATATTATTTGAGTAAATAAAGCTCACCAAGAGTTTTTAGTCAGTGCAAGTGCTGTAGTCTGGCTGGTAGAAATGGGAAATTGGCCCAAAACCCCTGAATTACTGCTTTTATTAATGTGGGCATGTAGAACCGATTTCAAAACCCAGACACAAAGGAGAGCCTTTTTTTTTAACTCAGGAAATCCAAATCTGACATTGCAGGGTCAAGCACGATTCATTGTGTTTTCTAGATGTTTCCATTCCTCCCACCAACCTAGTAATTTAATTTTTCCAACTCAGTTTGGGGAAAATAAGTCTTTGAAGATGCTGGAAACAATTTTGGGTTGGAAATTCTAGATACTTTAACAGCTCTTGCAACTGGAATTATTTTGTCATGTGCTCTGTGGTCCAACATCATGTTTGGAAGGGTATTTATTCTGAGTGCCATTTGCACCTAAATGAAAGAGAAAGCAGAAAATTGATTCCAATGAGATCAAAGCTGATAAAATGGGGAACATTCATTCTACAGAAAAGATAGGCATGATATTAGTGCAGAAGTATAAAAAAGAGGTGGTTAGCTACAGATTATGTTCCCTGCAATTAGCCACTGCAGGCAAAGCAAAGCCATGAAGTGACAGTCCTGCAGTTATTACTTTAGTTTAATATTAGGCAGGGAACTGCACCTATTGAAAAGCAGCGGGGCTGCCATGTCTAATTGCAGACTCACAATAATTGATGATATTTTAGGCTGGACCAGACATCCAAAGGTAAATGGGGAATAAGGAAATCAACATCCCTCCTCCACCAGTTACATACAAAAGAGGAAGAAAGAACAAATTATCTGTTTGCAACCTAAGAATGGGAGAGTCAAGGGGAGACACGCAGAAAAAAAAATCGTTCCCCAAAATGAGAAAAAACTCCTAGGCAAACAACAAATTCCCCCAATCCACTTGTATAAGTAAATTGCTTTCCTGAGCAACAAGGATGAGAGAGAAAACCGAAATGAGACATTACTCACATTGTTTACTGAAAAGTTGTCATAGTTTAGGAATGGCACTCCCCAGTTTAGTGCTCCCACTGAGACTCTCCAAACCATGTGCCGCTCACTTGCTCCTCACTGCACACAGGGCTGAGAACACAGGAACAGAGTGCAGCATCTGTGCCTCTGGCTCAGCCTCTGAATACACAGCGGGGTCCTGCAAGCCAGGAATTGCTACAGTCGCAGAGATCCCAGCAACTCTGAGACCTTCCCAGAAGTGGGGGGTAAATGGTGACCGAGATCTGCTCAGTTGGCTTTTAGCCACTCTACGTTTTGTCCAGGTTGCTGGGAGCAGCACCTCATAGCCTCATAATCTGATAGCTTTCAGCAATATGAGTTCAGTTTAGTGTTCATTATCATCAGGTAAAAATGTCTTTTGTTATGTTTAGGAGCAGAGGAACTAAAGAGTCCTGAGTCACAGAAGTCCTGTAACATCTTTCCACTGCTTTATGTACACCTTTTCATCAGCAAAGCAAGATACATCGTGAGTTTAATAGTGGGGGTTTGTGAGTTTGGGGTTTTTTTCTGTCCCAAAGAGATTGTTTAAAAACCATGATGCTTCTGTTTTCCAGTCATATCGTTGGACTTTTTATAGCCATTTGTTCCTATGGTGACATTGTCCTTCAGTTTAGTTATAACCTGATGTTTAATCTCATTTATTTTCATAATCATATCCCCCTTTTAGCTCATAATATACTATATAAGCCAATGCACTCTAGCTTCCCCTAAGAAAACGGGCTAATTGTTTCTCAAATTCCTTCTCACATTTGAAAAAAAAGATTATCTACAAATGAAGTAACAGCAGAGCTGTTTATATTGATGTCAATTGCCCCTCTTCTACCAGAAGTGTTGGGGAAGATGAAATAGGAAAGCCTTATACATATGATTTCTTAGCAAAAGATTTTGAAAATATAATATCTGTAAGTGAAGTTGAGAAGAAGGTGAGCTGTGAGATCTAAGATGCCAACCCATTAGTTACTGAACAACTGGAAAAGACAGTGGCTTAGCCAGCTGAAGAAGAATCTCCTTTGACTGAACAATACCCTTAGCAAATAAAGGGATGTCAAAGGTCCAAGGGTCAGAGGGACCTAGCCAAAGTAGCAGGGAAGAAAAAAAGGTCCAGAAAGTAGCTTTTAGGGTTTAAAATGTAACACAATATGGTAATGTGGTAATTCTTATAGGCTGTATGTAAATTCTGTAGGATTTGTGTCATGCACTGGTTGGTTAGTGCAAATTAGAATATTCAACAGAGAAAGAGATATAATGTATTGTAACAGAAACTTAGCTCTCTCTCTACCTCGGTCTCCACCCCTCTCCACCTATCTCTTGCTCTGCCTCTCTCTCGACCTCTCTCTCAGACCCCCTCTACCCTTCCCTCTACCTCTTAGACTCAACCTCACTCTCTACTCCTCTCTATCTCTCTCTCTCTTTCTCCCAATCTCTCTTGCTCCCTACCTCTCAGACTCTTGCTGTCTCTCTCTCGGGGCACACTTCAGCTGTGGCTGGCAGCTTAAGCAAAGCTCTGATACCCACGACCTATGCAATAAACCACATGTTTCAAGAGCTGCCCTGGACTCCAGAGATCACTTGTCCCCACCATCCCAGATCCTGCAGTGTCCTATACAGAAGTCCTTTTTTCATGTATTTTAGGACTACACAAACATTTTTCATGCCTATGCTATTTGGCCAATGTGTCATGAAAGCTATACACACAGATATTTTCCAATTCATGTGCTTATAGCTGAGCTCTTTACAGTTTATAAAGAGGTTTAATTCACAGACATTTAACTTTCTGTTTGTGTACTTCTGGTCTGAGCCAATTTTCAGCCCAGTCCACTCCTTCCTAATCAGTACCTCAGTACTCTCACATATAGACCATACTTTTTGGCATCAGCACATGCTTTGGTCACTACTCTGGACCAGAACAATATGCACCCTTTACGTCGTGTGCTTGAAAGACAACTGACTCATGCTATCTCTATAAAACAGATGAACTCTTCACTCAGTAGTCCAGATTCCTCCATTTTTTGTCTATTCTCTTGGTTTCTGTTGAAAATTGATTTGGAATTCTATCTCCCTGATCACATCGATATCATAATCAGATGTGGAACTATCACTAGTACTGTGAGTTTTTTTAAAAAAACTCATGCAAAACTATGCTTGCATCTTTATTCGCAAGATTTTATGCCTTCTCTATACTAACACCAAACAGAAGTTTTATTGCTCTGTTCTACCCTCTTCTACTTTATTCTATCCCTCTCCTACTTTAAAATGGACTTCTCACTGTCTACCTGTGAAAATAAATTCATGGTGATTAGATCGTGTTTCTATTCATCTACTGAAAACTGAATGATGATTTATCCTTAAAGGGCAGGTCTAGGACACCTTCAGCAAAATCCTGGGCTGGTCAGTCCTTGATAGAACTGCTCTACTGACAGGTGTTTTGCCAGAGACAGTGAGAAATTTTATGAGAAGAGCTGTAGAGAATTGGATATCAGCTGTAGAGAACTGCAGAGAGAATGAAAAGGGGAAAATATACCAACAAAAACAGTGGCAGGAGGGCAGAAGTGAATTTCAGGAGGTTCAAGGTAGAGATGTCAAGAACACATGATCTCTCTGGAGTGTCAGTGCATGTTAAGCAACATTTAATTTTTCTTTCAGCCACTAATCAGAAATATCAGCAGTTTTTCTTGTCTTCTTCATGCTTGCTGCTGGTCTGGGGACCCTCCACATCAAATGCATTCTAAATAAATAACAATATAAAAAAGGCCCAACACTGCAGCGTGCACCCACCAGTCACAGTTTCGTGGGCATGAGTCACAGATATGACGTCTCTGATACCTTGATAAAAAAGTCGTATCGATAGACTGCATTAAACCACCCCATGTCATCATATACATGAGAAAAACAAACCCTGTTATTGGTTTCACAGCCCACTAAGTTGGCTAAATCAATGGGAAATGGTTGTCACTTTCTGTCATTTGTTTAACCAAATCCCCCAAATTAAAATGCTTGTAGGGCTAATGAATGATGAAAGAGTAATTGGAAACTGGTGGATCTACTGAAGGACAGTCAAAAAATAAGCAACAAAACCTGCTTTGGGTTCCCAGTATCCATAAGGAATCACTCCTATTTTATACTGTAGGGGAAAGAGAAGGAGAAAATAAAAAGTAGACACGTGAGGTTTGTCTCCCTGAAGACAATCAAAAACGTGAATCTTGGCAAGGTAAACCAATTTTCTCTCCCCTCCCCTTCCTGATCCTGAAAATACACAACAATTATTTTTTCTTATCTGCTTAACCTTAACTGGACTTGTGTAGTTAAAAAAACAGGTGGGGATTTTTTAAAATATTCTATATTCTAAAAGCTTCTTTACCTGTTGGAGGGAAGTGAGAGAAGGTGCACTAATTTATAAATAATTCTCTGGTTTGTCCATTCCTAGTACAGAAGGTGTTTGGATGCAAGATATTTTCTAGATTCCTGGTCAGCACACATCCAATTCACCTTCTCATTCACTCTGGCACAGGATGTAAATTAAATTCAAGTAGGTGGGTAGTGAGTCAAGATTACCCTTTTTGAATTTCATCACAGATTTACAAGTGCCAACTCATACAGCGTAATCACACTTGATTTGATTCTGGGTATGTTTGACTGCATTGTACAATAGCCTTTGGGTTTATTTATAAAATGATATTTCTATTGCAGCTTTTTACACTAGAGTGACTGTAATAAACTCTTTGTTACAAAACAATATAAGTCTGCAAAGAAGTTCCTCAAATCTGACATGAATAAAACCTTCCTTTTACTTCTACTGAGATGTTTCAACCAGCCCAGGGTATCGTGATGAACAGGCCTTTCCAGTGAGACACTCCAGAATGAGCTGAAGTTTTGTACAGAAATAGTAATGAAAACGACTGCAATATTAATCAAAAAATGCTCATAATCTTGAGAACTTTTATCCAAGTAAACTAACACAAACTGGAGTCCATGAGTTTCTAGCTGTCGTACATCATACTGCAAAGTGACCGTGCTGAGACAGTGCAGAGATAGGATCTGTCGCTCTATAAATGGGCTGTAAGGCTTCTGTAAAAGTTTAACATAAGGTAAAATGTTGAGAACTCATGGAAAAGTGCTGCTGCATCAACCGGTGTTTCAAAAAGTATCCAAATGGCAGAGAATAGGGAAAATGATTTTGTTGGAAATACATTTTATAAAAAAACTAATACTTGAGATCAGAAAAAAAAAATTCGAAACAAATAGAAACAAGAACTTACTGTTCAGAGAAGAAATGCAGGATGATTGTGGTTTCAAAAGCAGAGCAACTTCAAGAGTGAATAAACCTGGATTTGTTTATCCTCTCACAGGAAATGATTGCAAAGGGAAATGTATTTTATTGTGTATTGTATTGTGTATTGTTTACTTTATGTTGTAGCTGGCACTTAAAGGCTCACTACAGAAACATACAGTACTTGAAACTTCAATGCCTGTGCAAGCTGAGAAGCTAGATATTATTGATAGCTACTGGACTTCAGTTTTAAAAAAAACATGGAGTTTGACTCCTCTGAAAAAATGTCCTTCAATTTATGGCATTCTGTAGCAATTCCCATAATATAGACACGTCCGCTATCTCACACCAAAACCGTATCTGATACAGACTGAGGTGCCTCTGACAGGAGATCAGTTGTACAGATATTAACTAAACAAAGGTTCCTCAATAAAAATAACTGAACATAGAGGGTTTTATGACTTCTGTACAGAATATACAATCCAGAATTTTGCTTAGTTCTTAACAGGGTCAGCTAAAAGATGAGGGAAAAAAAAACCTGCTAAGCAGTGAAACCTGAATAAGGATCTTGGCTGAAGTTGGAACTGCCGTTTGAAGTATGCAGACTCTATGTGGGGTTTCAATTAACATGAACCCAATTGGTTCAGTCAGAAGTAAAAACTAATCATGCTAAATGACTGTAATACACACGTAGTGTCACAGGTTGAATCACAAATTCCTGAGAGATATGAAGGGTGCAGATAAAGGTGTGCATCTGTCTGAGGGAGACAAGGCGGCTAAAAGTGATGGGACCACTCTTGATTTTACTTGAACCTCACCTGTGAAAGAAACATTCACTGAAGTACTGAGAGTGGCACAAAATTATCGTATCAAGTTTTATCAAGGGACAGAAACTCTCCTGGCAGTTCCAGCAGCGCACGAGTGCTGAAAGAATATCAGAACTCTTATTCACTGCTTCACTGCAGAGCTCCAGTATGACAAAAAAAAGTATTAGGAATTGGGATGTAGTTCAGTCAAACAAGATGGTACAGGAAGGCTACAATTAGGTCACTATGTAGCCTTCTCTTCTCCAGGCTGAACAAACTCCATTCCCTCTACTTTTCCTCATATTCCACACACATTCAATAGCCGGTCTGGGCTGCATGCAGAAAGTACCTCGTGGTGCTCATGGGCAACCAGCCTGACCTGCCAACTCCTGCAGGGCCTCAAGCAGAGCACTATATAGAAGGAACCCCAAAACCTTAGTTACATACCTGCACTGGTCTGAAAGAAGGGGATGATTTAGTGGACTATATTGATTTCTAATCTGTTACAAAATTTACCTTAATTTCTCTTTAAATCAAAAAAGATCGCTAAAAGAAATGCTTTGTAAATACAATGTAAATACAATGCAATTTCATTACAATGAAAGAGGCAAGTCCTTTTTTGTGTAAAACCAAAAGAAAAAGATTTCTGTACTGATTTTTTAATTTGGAAGTCCAAGCTGAGCTTTTGAATATAGAGCTTACTCTGAGAGAATGCAGCAGCAGAATGAACCAAATAGAGTAAAGAGCCATAAATTAAAACCACTGAAGCCCATGATAAACTGACAGGCAGTTCTATGAATTTACAAATAATACATATTTAGTTAGAGCATGCAATTAACTGGTTAGGGTTCTATCTCCTCATGAAACACACACATCTCATTTTTACATGTTAAGAACTTGATTTTTAAACAACATATTGAAATTATTGGTAGTTTGAATATTTTATCTGTCAAATTCTATCATTCTTTCACACAAGAGTACTTGCAGAATTTATGGTAGGCCAGACTGTTTTGTTGTCTCTGGTTAGAGTCCATACATTCTGATCAACTCTAATGATCCTTCTTACATAATTCCCAACAACAGACTTCATGAATCCAAATATGTATTTGTACAGAAAAGCAGGTGTTTTAATGCTTAAATGACAAATTGCTATGATTTTAACTGACAGGCAGAAAAAATGATTCCAGGAAATTTTTTCATTTTAATACACCTTTCTTTTTACTGCACACAGTCTTGTGAAACCTAAAAATATGATAGAATAAGGCCACATTGCTTGAAATGATGTTACAGCAAGATATTAGCATGAAATGATGCTTTTCATAAGAGACAAAGGCTGATTATTATCTCAAATGTACTTGCATGGAGACACTGGTTTCTTATTTATATTTAAGAAGCTATGTAATGTCTCTATAGCCATCATTTTTATTCTTTCAGTAATCCCTGGCAGGGAGTCTTTCCATCCTATTTAAAAGAATAAGTACAATAGATGTCTGAAAAGACACTAATAATAGGGCAAGACCAGTCTTAAGGTATCTGCAAAAGCCTGACTGTGGTTTTAGCTACTGTGCAAAGATGAAGACAAAAGAAAGGTTGGAGTTTACCTGCCTGCTGGGGATAAACCATGCATATCAACAAATGTGCCATTTCCAGACCTTTACCACATCAAGATGATTAGCTGCTAGAAAGGCAGACAGGCAGTCTGTACTTCCTTTTAACCAATTGTGTGTGGTTAAAAAGCTTGGATATACACACAGATGGATGCTAGAGAGGGGCAAGAGCCATGGCGGAAGAGCTCAGGACTCTTGAGAGTCAATTTAGCACATTCAAGGACAGCCAGAGGTCACAGTCACTTGAACATGCTGCTGCATTGTTGGCTCCCACTTTGAATTTTATGAACATCTGTGGCTGAAATCCCAATCCACACTTCATAAGATCTGAAAAAAGAAAACTAAATGGCACATCTCTGCAGTCAGGCAGGGCTGAGACAAGCAGGGCCCTGGACTTGCAGACAGAGTCCAGAGAAGTGATTTGCAGTCAGCAGGCACAGAGCTGCCCTTGGAGTCAGGATGGAGGCTCAGAGCAGCAGTGCCCCGGGACAGGACATTGTGACAAGTAAGAGAGAGATTGGCTGGAAAGGGAGATTTTAAAGCAGCAGCTCTTTAGTTTCATCTACAAGAAAAAATTAGTCAAAATGACATGATATAATCAGAGCTATAATGCTCCAGGGGAAGTGGAAACTCTGGAGGGAGGAAGCATTTTTGTCTTCTTTTTTATTGCATCCAGAACCAGCCAAACAAAAGGCCTCATGCAGAGAAAGGCAGCAGAAAATAATTTAATAATAATAATCTCTCTCTTTTTCCATTATAAACTAAGTCAGGGTGCCATGCACTTTGAAATACATCAGCTTTTATTTACACTGAGCAAACCAGGCCAATTGCCATTCTGTGTCACGCCTACTTTTGCTTGTAGTTCTTCCACAGTGGATCATAGCAGAATGTTTCTTCAACACCTTATATTTTAATAGTTCCTACTCTCAACTCAGAAGCATTAGCAGCTTAGGGAGAGGCAGCGGCTGGAGGTAGTATTGTTGTAGTAAATATTTACTTCTACATGTTTAATCCATTGTGTGGGGTTTTCTGTTTTGCCTTGGATGTGATGTGTCATCTTGTCACTTGGATTATTTCTGGGTTTAGTTTTCATAGTTTCCATCCTAGACACGTTTCTGATGCTGGGCTGAAAAAGGGAGGGACAAAATTGACCATTTTGGACTAGAATGCCTGCATAGAAAAAATAGATATCCATCAGTGAGATGCTGCAAGAAAAATTTTGGTTCCTAATATTTTTGCTTAGTTGGCTGTAATATGCAGTAGTTCTACCTAGCAGTAAATCTCAGTGGACCAAACAAACCATGAGCATCCTGATCACATCTCCTTACTGCTCCTGCGCAGTGCTGGTAGGTATTTTGGAAATCTGGTTATAAAGCTGCTTTATCAGACCCCTAAGGACACTACTGCCTTTGGAAATACTCAAGAAAGTAGTCTGGGTTGATTATTATCCACCCTTTTACCAGCAGAAATAAAAAAGAGCACAGGATAGAATAACAGCCTTGATCTGTTGATAAATTAGAGACAAAAATTATTCCCAAACAGATTCTTGATTCTACAGCCAGAAGTGTTTTCTGTAAGACAAGGTTTATTAACCATTAATTATAAAGGTTGGACTCAATGATCTTGAAGGTCTTTTTCAGTCTTACTGACTCTATGATTCTATGATAAAGACTTTACATATCAGAATCAATCTCATGCCTGCTTCTTTTCTAGATGAGAGAGGGGCTCTAGACCTCCACCAAGATGTTTCATTCTCCCATGTCAATTTTGCATCTCAGGTCAGGGGTGAGAGCTGGCACATTCGTAACAGAATATACAAAATACTACTGGGAATCACCATGCCATACCCCTTTTTGGCTTCTTTTTTATTCTTGAACTCTTACATATTCTTACCCACAATCATGCAACTGGACAGGTTTTATAGAAAAAAAATCTTAAAGAAACAGTAAGTGCTATATTAGAATAAAGACCATTTACACAGCAGCAGCTGCTGCAGTAATGAGGATCACCTGCTCATAGATAGAGAGTGATGCCTTGGAAGGCTGACTTGAAACAGAGACTGGACAGTTAGAGAATAAAGTAGGTATTTATTGAAATGTCTCCAGGTTCCACCTAGGGCTAGACAGGAGTCTGACCAGGGCTGTGCCCAGGGTAGACTAAGAATGGTCGCAAAAAATGGCTGACCAGCCATGAGATGTTACATTTTTATAAGTTTTGGTCCATTTGCACGTTGGGGTTTAATTGTCCAATTACAGCTTCAGGTTGTGAGGTCCCATCCTTTTTTTTCTTCCCTTCAGTCTACTGTTGTTTATGCTGCTGGGCTGAAAGTTGTGCTTGCTCCTCAGTAGGAAAAGGATTTGTTTTGTCTACCTACTCTGTGAAGAGAGTTTATTAGCACTTAATATGAGGCTCAGAACTACATCCCTAGGCAGTACAGAATCTGAAAATTTGAAAGCTAAAGCTTAAGGCATCAAGAGCCAAACTTGTTGCCCTGATATGAGGAAGGAGCATTCCAGTAGACAAACAAAAGCCAGGAGTATTACTGACAGAAAAAGAACCCAGCAAGTGGGACAGGAGTGACACTTGAAGTCCAGTGACAAGAAGAGCTGTCTCACCCCACCTACCCCACTTCCCAGAAAGTATCCATCTGAGAGAGATGATGCAGAAGAAGCAGTGATTGCTTTAGTAGATGCATGACTGGAGCTGTCAAAGGTTTTAATGTAATACTCACTTCTCACATAAGCTGAAGAGAGACATGCACAGTGGTGCCAAAAGTACCATTACTGAGCCTAAACTGAGAAATTCCAGCACTACAGAAAAGAGGGAAGCACAAGAATACACAAAGCATCAACATGGAAACTGAGGCCAAATCTCCAATTAACCCCTCTTCTGTCCCCAGTCTCAAAGAAATATGCTATTTTGGAAGTCCAGAGGCTCTGTGATTAGTTCAGTGTAATGATTTCAAGTAAAAGAGAGCTAAAAAACTCCACCAGAAATCCAAACAGAAAGAGGTATTTGTTAAGGGTACTCATGATTCCCATCTATCTCCACATAAGTATGCTCAACCTTTTTCTCCAGAGCCTCTCCATAGTTATTTGCTGGTCCTCTTGCTTCTCTCTTACAGTCTATATTATTAGCAATGTTATAGTAATTAGCAATTATAGCAATGTTCATAAAACCCCCTGTCTTTTCACAGCATCTGGGTGTTTTTCTTGCCATCTGATCAGTGGGAAATGGAGCTTGATTAATGTACTGGTCTCTTTTTGTGAGTGTAGAGGCAAATCGTAAAATTACATTTTCTTCAGTTTTCCATATAAATATGTAAGTACTTAGTTTAAATATTAGTCTTAATCTTTCATTGAAAGATGTTCTGGTGTCTAGATAAACTTCCTCTGAAACAGCTGTCTCATACAGGGAATATATCCTTACTTCAGGCTGTTGGAACCAAGACTTGCTGCCTCCAAAATCCTGGTCAAAGCTGGAGGGCAGACTTCTGAGAAGGTTCATATGTGTCACAGGGGGTCTCAGAGCAAATAGCTCTGTGTTCATGGGACTGGGACTTCTCCATTGGACCAACCAGACACTGTATGTTTTCCAAATGGAGCTTTGCCAAGGTATGCTTTTTCAATCCCATATGAAGTAGCCTTAAACACACCTCTGTGCTTGTGTGTTGTGGCTGACAGTTTCAAACTACACTGTCCCATTCACAGAATGCAGAGATGCTCTACTATTTGACTATTATGCTTTGCTGCTCCTCCTTTCATTCTTTGTTTCCTCTGGTCTAAATCATGAGTAGGAACTATATAATATCTATCTAGAAAATAGTGCTATTACTTTCTACCAATTAATAACTAATCATACCTCCTTTTTTGGTGCTCAGCCAAATTCTATATAAAGCCAGGTCAATGGTGAGAAATGGTACAAATGGCACACATTTTTGGGGTCTACATTAATGCACTCAGCAAAACAGAGATACAGTTTTTGGTGACAGACATTTGTTTGCCAAGTGGCAGTGACATTCAGAAAGACAACACAGAATTACAGATTTGTTTGGGTTGGAAGAGACCTCTATGATCATCACGTTCATCTGTTAGCCTAACACTGCCAAATATACTATTAACCATGTCCCTCAGGGCCACACCTGCCCATCTTTGAAATATCTCCAAAGGTGATGACTCCACCATTTCCCTGGGCAGCCTATTTCAATAAATGATAACCCTTTCCATGAAGGAATTATTTCTAATATTCAATCTAAACCTCCCTTGGTGCAACAAGAGGACATTTCCTCTCCTGCTACAGCTTTCTGCTTGGGAGAAAAGGCCAATCTCTGATGTTGTTCATCACACACATACACACACACACACACACACACACACACACTTTGGTGAGAAGGCATGAACTGTTTATTACAAAAATCTGACTCCATTTTATAGTATTTCTACAAAGGCCAGGGACTGGGGGAGAAGGTTGACACCTCTCCCCATCCCATTGGTCAAGACAACTGTTCATCAGCTGTCCATATCTCTAAGAACAGGAATGCAAACTTTCCTTGATTTTATGAAAACATTGCTTCTGTTTATAACACCCGTGCATGAGAAACAACCTAAGAACTATGAAAACTGTGAAACAGAAGAGAAGGCTGAAAAATCGGGGCAACAAATCTCCACCTTGCTCTGCCCTCCTTTTAAGTAGTTTTAGACAGCAATAAGGTCTCTCCTCAGTCTCCTTTTCTCCACACTGGTCAATCCCAGCTGCATCAGCTGCTCCTCATCAGACTTGTGCTCCNCTATGATCATCACGTTCATCTGTTAGCCTAACACTGCCAAATATACTATTAACCATGTCCCTCAGGGCCACACCTGCCCATCTTTGAAATATCTCCAAAGGTGATGACTCCACCATTTCCCTGGGCAGCCTATTTCAATAAATGATAACCCTTTCCATGAANTATCACTGTCCTGGTGGCCACACAATTAGAAAAGACTTACTTTTTGGTTCAAATTAAAAAACAACCAAAACCCCAAATGAGTAATTTCACTCTCGTTTGCCACTTCTGGGAAGTTTTACTGTGTACAGAGTTTGAAAACTGATTCTTCTGCTCCTTCTCTGAATATGGAATATTCTCAATTAAATTTTGCTCATTTGAAAGCTGAGGAAGCTCAGCCTGTGGTCAGCAGATGCTTACATTTCTTGGCTTTCAGACTTCAGCAGACCCTTCTGGTATGGACACAGTAGAGGACTATATCCTGCTTTCCTTAAGGAACCTGGCCTCTAATGCAAAATATCAATCACAAAGGTCACAGTCTTTGACTCCATACACAGCTCACTGGGAAACACAGGGCATGTAAAAAAACCATCCCAAATGTCCTTGAGGTTTAGCAAAGAATGTAGACTTCCAAACAGACAAAGCATTCAATATATCTGAATTCTTACTTCTTCACCAAACCCTCTGATAATGTATAATTTCTGTTTTATCATATAGCCAGGGGTTGGGAATTCAAAACTCATCTTCTGAAATGCAGAAGATCAGTTTTGAATTCAGACCAACAGTGGGTGTTGCAGCACACTCCAGTGACACCTGTCCAGAACTTTCAGGGAAATTGACTATAGAGGGAGCCTGAGACAAGGTAATGAAGTCAGACTGACATTTCTAGATAATATCTGCAATGATTTGTCTGAAAATGGGAACAATTACTGTCCAGAGGCACTTTTTTCCTATCTGTTCAAAGAGGGAATAGCAGATAAGTAATATAGTTTACAGACCTAACTTTTAAAAGACTTAAGACAACTGAATCTCCATAGATAATCATCAACTTTGCACACTGTGCAGCTGCCCTCTGGTTTACTTTTTCATGTTAAAAGATTGTTACAAATAATAGTTGAGCAGACACCCAAAAACTCAGTAGACCGATCTGCTTCTTTTAATGCAAAGTGTTGTTAGAAACTTTTAAGGGAGATAATTATTAAGATAGTGAAAGTTTATTAAAAGATTTGCCTTGATCACAGTTTTTTACCTAGAAATTCGAGGCAGCTGTGCCCCTGCAGCCCATGAAGGTCCATGATGGATCAGATATTCACTGCATCCACTGGACAACCCCACCTTGGAGCAGGGGAATGGTGTGAGAAGTCCTCTTCCTAAGGAGGAAGGAGCAGTAGAGACATGTGAGGAACTGACCACAAACCTCATTCCCTCATCCCTTGCACCACTGTGGTGGAGGATTTAAAGAAACTGTGTGTAGAGTTAAGCCTGGTAAGGAAGCAGAAGTGTGGAGAAGATGTTTTTAAGATTTTGTATTTGATTGGCAATAAATAAAACTCATTTCTCTGAGTTGAGTCTGTTTAGCACATGATGGTAACTTGTGAGTGATCTCTCCCTGTACTTAGCTCAGGTGACTTCCTTTATATTTTCTCTCCCCTGTCCAGCTGAGGAGGGGAGTGATAGAGTGGCTCTGGTGGGCGCCTGGTGTCCAGTCAGGATCAAACCACCACAATATTAATCAATTTCCCATAGTTTTTTGATCTTGTAGATGTTTCTCCAACATATTCAGGAGATGATTCAGTTTTCTCTTCAAACATCTCTTCCTCTCCCAGCCCCTCCAACCAGACCTCTGCTTAACACCCCAGTCTTCAGTTGTCAGTCATTTTGCTACATGCTGTTCTTTTTTCAGTAATAAAAGACACAATAAGTCTCCTTAAAGTGGAAAAAACTTTTTCATATGAAGGGAAGCTTTGGAGAGCATGAATTAAACTTAGAGCAGCTCTACAGACAGTCTACAGACTTGAGAACCAGCAGTGAGACTCAACCAAAAAACAAACAAACAAAAAAAGAGCCACCAAAAAAGCCCATCCCCCCAAAATGAAACTCCCCCCCAATAAAAAAACAAACAAAACAAACAAAAAAACCCCACAAAACAACAACAACAACAAAAAACTTACAAAGACGTTTGGAAGTCATAGACAGGGAAACTTTGATCAGAGAGGAGGATCAAGATAAAAATAAGTATGATGAACTCTGGGTAGAAGGATCTGATGAGATTGTCAGGCAAAAAGCAAAAAGAAAAGAAACCACTAAAAGTGCTTCAATGAAATTCTGAATTTGGATTAGGAAGACTAAATCTTCTTCAACCTAAAATCCTCCAAAAGCATTTTAAATGTCATTACTCCATCTTGATATTTCCCCTGTGTAAGTAATATGAACAATATCCAGTTCTTCTATTTGTAAATTTTGTTTCAAATATAAAGAAAATACCAAATATCTACAGTATGTTAGTGATCCTGTAGCAAGCAAAAAAAAAATTAATTAGCACCCAAACAAACAAGTCTCAAAAATCCCAATTGCATGTAGACAGACTTTAGAATCTAGTCCTGAGCTCTAGTAACACACCTGAGCTTTTTTACCAGAGTGACACAAAAAGTTATTGTTGTCATTAGAATGAAAGAGTATTTGGGGCTGTATTTCACCTACCTATCCACTTGCAGAGTACAATTTAAAGATTTTGAATCCTCATTATCACTTTGGTTTAAAGATCTCAGATTATTCTGTTTGAAATAAACAAAAATTTACTTTTAAGAGACAATTGTCTAGGACATAAATTGCTTCCTGTTCCCTGCTATTGCTGCCAAAGAGTCATTCTGGTTCACATTTACCTGCAGACCTTTCTTTTGAAAACCAGAGATCTGGGAGTCCAGTTTGCTACACTTAAGCCAGGCCATGTGGTCTCTGCAGAGGCAGATGTTTCCACTTCTGCCATGGCCTAGCCTAAAAAGCTACACTTGGAATCATCATTAATTAGCTAGCAAAGACAGGAGAGTTCGTTCAATGGCAACATAAGAAAAACCACAGAAGGCTTTCCCTTGCAGTACATTTCACTGATGCCTTACACGTTATTAATTCTTGCATATACTCCAAAATTACCTGAATTCGTGTTTTTTGTATTTATGCATTAAAAGTACAATGAAAAGTGCTTTAAATGACTGTTACATTTCCACTGTGAGGCTTTTGTCCAGTCTAAAAAACTTCTAAATATTTCCTTTATTTACATGTTGTCAGAGTAATAAATAAATCTTTTATAGGAGATGTGATGAATTGCATTCATTTTCCTTAAGCACCAATTTTCTGTTCTCTAAGAAATATTACAAGTGAAAAAAACCCTTTTTTTATTTTTATTCAGTACAGATATACTCATATAAATTAAACCTAATAAAGTCAGCATATTCGTACAGAGCAGGAATTTAACACAGGCACAAGAAATCCAGGCTTTTTAAAAGTAGTTCTAAATTATATAGCAAGGTCATATAACAGAGGACTCACTTTATAGAAAATTAATTCAAAATGTAGCAATTCACCAGTTTGAAAAAGGATTATTGAAATTATGTGAAAAGACATTCCAGCTGACCAGAGAAGCTGCATTTGTGATAAGTCATATTTATTATTGCTGCTGCCTAAAGATTCAGGTTTGAATTTTCAATCAATGTTTAATTTTTGTTTCCTAATCTCACAGGAAAAATATGAAAATATGAAAAATAAGCTTTGAAAAATATGCCTTTTTTATTTTTTTCTGGTAAACCCTGAAAATCCTTTCACTAGAACCTTCAGATAAACCGCAGATGAGGCAGTGAAAGCAGAACATTAATGTACTTACAGACTTTGATAGAGAAAAGCATCTCTTTTTCAATCAAACCCCAAGAATCCATAAAAAAGTTAGTCATAAGAGCGAAATTTTTCCCCTACGCTTGGGTTTATGTAGTTGAAAACCGACTGTGGTGGGCAGCATTGTGTGAAGAACTAGCCAGAGCTTTGAAGTGATGCTATCTGCACCTTTCATCTTTATGTGAAACTCCTGGAAAAAGCTGTCAGTCGCTAAAGATATGTTCTCCGCCACACTTTCAAAGTGTGCTTTGTCACAACAACCTTTTGGCACAGCTCTGCCGCACAAGATGCATTAAAGAAAGTGAAAAAATTGGCAACCAAGTACCTCCTCCTTTTTCCCATACTTGCTCTCACCAGCAGTTTTCTGTACCTTCCTGAGCTGTAATACAGTTTGCACTATTCCCGCTGCACCTTTACGAAAAGTGAGTGAACCCCCTTCTCCCCAGCCAAAATCCCACCCCTCTCTCCACCACACTGGAGCTGTAACGTGTTCCCCAGCTGCGGTGTTGCTCCTCTGCCTGCCCAACCATGCCTTCTGGCTAAGCATGCTCAGCTCCTCCCAGGGAAGGAAACCTCTGGTGGGATGAACAGAAACATGGGGGAAAAAAATTAGAGGAAGAATTGTTGAGGAAAGACTAGTATGCAGTCAATATACTGTCCATCTTATTGGGAAAGAATCAATCATGTGAAGAAAAAGAGATAAAAGAAGGTTAAGGTAGAGGTTTCTGAGAAGTGTTTAGAGTCTGATTTTTATGATCATGTAGAAACTTGTGCAAATAGCACCTGGACTTTTGGAGTCTTTCAAGTGGTCACTCTGACATTAACAGGAATAGAAAAAATGATGAGATGTCATCAGAGAATATTGCAATTGGGATGAAAACTTTGGTGCAAAGGTTATTCTTATTTTATAATGCACTTTCTGTATTCCCAGTAACTGTGAACAACAGTGACATTTAAATGTCAGAGGTGAAATCTATACTTCACCAAAGTCAGCTCAGGTTTCCTAACCCCAACAAAGAGACCAGAACTGGACCAAAGACTTTCACAAGGAGGTTTATAATCTCTAAATACATATTGTTATTCCTCCTTCCACTGCTTCTCCACTAGTATTGCATTCGCATCAGTTTCCATTATGCATTGGGAAGAAAAGATGAAGCATTCTGATTCTTACAGCTGTAAAAAAGAAACCTTCTTGGGGTTTCGCTGCCAATGCTTTAATCACCCCCACCCCAAAAGCTGCAGAAATTTCTGAAAGACAGAGAGGGAGTGGTGAGAGGGAGACATCTTTTAGAGAAATTATTTTAATTTCCTGGGAAATTATTGCAATATCATATGACATCTCAAAAAAATCCAGCTTGCACTGTTTCAGTGCTAATAATAACTACTTTATATATATGTACACCCTTTCAGCAAATTATCCAGATACTACTCTAGAAGAAGTGTTTGTCTATCATACTTTTGTAAAGCACAGTGGGATCCAACATGGTTGCAGGATTTAGGAGCTAATGTAACAAATATTTCCTTTTTACATGAAATGAAATTGAATAAAACTCTCAATGGACATGCAGAGCAGTTAATCTATTTTATATTTTGTTTTACAAACAAGAAAATAGCATGCAAGGAGTGTTAAATCACTTGAAAGAGGTCATCATAATTTTGCGGGACCATGTAACCAATCTGATGTATCACTAGGAAAGTTTGGCAGAACACTCGCTCCCTTAGGGCTGAGCAGGGATGGAAAGTTTGTATTAAACAAAAACAAAACTCTGATATGCTTGAAAATTGTTGAAGACTTCAATATCCCAAAACAGATGAGCACAAATTTAAATTGACAATATTTTTGGGACAATCTGAAATTAATGCAATATACTTAAAATAATCTACTGCAGACTTGTTCTAGTCAACAACACAATTCTATTGGGCTGCTGCAGCAGGAGTTTTAAATTGCACGTCGCCCTGATTTTTTCAGCCTTCTTTTCTATTGCACAGTTTCATGGTTTAGGTTTTTTCTCTCACTTGGGTGATGTAAACACAGCCAATGTTTTTGTAATCTCAAGGTAGTTTACATTCCTGTTCTTAGAGACATGGACAGCTGATGGACAGTTGTCTTGACCAATAGGATGGGAAGAGGTGTCAACCTTCTCCCCCAGTCCCTGGCCTTTGTAGAAATACTATAAAATGGAGTCAAACCTTTTTAAATAAATCAGTTTTAGTTCATGCCTTCTGATCAATGTGTGCGTGTGTGTGTGTGTGACGAACAGCGTCAAATTGCATTCATCTTACAGCCAAAAATCTACGAAATAAAGGAATTGCTTGAGAGTTGAAATATATTTCTTACTTTTGCACTGCTGGCTCACCTAAGATCTTTGTAGTTGGCACCAGGGAGTATGTTGGAATGTAACTAAAATGCATGTAAGTTCTCTACCCTGAAATGCTGCAGATATGGTAGCAAAGCAAACATGAATGCTTATGACATCCAAGTGAATTAATCAGTAAAAGCAGGGCAAAGGAAACCCTAAAAACATAGGCAATATTTCCTGAATCAAGTTGCATTGTAATCTTTCTTTTAAAATTGATTTTGAAGGCAGATTTCAGCTTCTAGTGTAACTAGAAGCCAGGTTCTCATTAGAAGCAAATTACGCTACCTGTAGAAAAGTGAATGCTTTTCTGCTTATTTCTAATGTTCTACTGTCCGTGCCTATCAAAGTTAGCACCTGTTAAATATCAATACTTTTGTAACGGGAAACTCTAAGTAAATTTCTCTAAATTTAATCTCAGTTTCTACGACAAGAGATTACAGTCATGTTCCTCATACTGTCTTAATTGTTCAACTTATTTAGGTATCAGCCCTTTCAGAAGTTGAAATCCTTACTAATTTCAGGCCATTTAATCTTAAAATTCACCTTGGAACTAAATTTTCTCTGTGTTTCCTTTATAGAGCAACAGTAAATGGAAGCTGAGAAGCTCATATTATGCTATTAGGCCTGGTAATGTCAAAGCATTATGTGACCTCTGGAGCACAATAATAGCCTGGAAGCACAACTGAAAAGTCCTTCACGAGCTGATAAACCTCTCCAGTTTCACAGACAAATGCTCTGTATATTATACTTCATAGGACACAAAGCTGTGAAAATCATTCATCACCTGGATCCTGAAACTGCAATTCTTTTCAGTCATTTAGAGATCCCAGCTAAGATTGCCAAAAGAAGCACATTTTTGAGAGGGACTGCACAGTCTCTTGCAGGATTGCTATAAAGCCAGACTATTCCTCAAGCTATGTGGAATAGTCTGGCAAAGGCTGTGAAGAAAGAAAACAACTCCACACATTTTTTTTCTCAAACTGATTATAAAAATCGGGGGGTTTGTTTAAAAATGCTGCTGATTCTCATTATTTCATTTGAATTGCACAGATGTAATTGAAAAAGGAATTGACTGCCCTGAATTGCAAACTCATTAAACTAATATCGAGTCTGTGGCATACAAAACAGTCTCCAGCTGCCTCACTCATCAAGGGTTATGCTTTAGAAATTGTTTCTTTTGAGTCAGGATGTGCAACAAGAGAACAGAGCCATTTCAGTATTACTACTGGGGACGTGGCAACCTTTCCTTTTCTGGAAGATGTAGAACTTGGAGAGGGCAACATGAGTCGAAGGATGAAAGAATCTGGAGGTGTCACCCAAGGAACTAAGCATGTCAGCCAAAAGATACCCTGCTTTGTAATGAATTCTTTTAGAAATGCAGCTGTTCAATACAACTGGAGTGAGGTTCTTCACCTAGCACAGAATACAGGAATGCTGCCTTTCCTCTGGCATACCGCCTCATGGGAATTAAAACATATGAACTGCACGCCAAAAATTTACCATCTCAATGTACACTTGTGACAGGCAGGTGATTTTTTGGGGGTTTTGTTTTGTCTGGTTCGGTTTTTCTCTTAGTAGGTGTTAGGACAGTTAGATGGAGGAATTGGAGTAGGTTGGACGGTTAGACGGAGGGATTTGTAAATTAAGAAACTTTATAGGTCTGAGGTCTAGAGCAGCTTCTGCTCCTGTTTGTCAGGCACTGAACTTGCTTGCTTCCCTGGACAGTCTTCAGTAACCAGAGCTTTTTACACTGAGCTGTCCTGAGGGTGCATCTTATGCTGCAGTTAACATCTAGCATTAAAACATTTGGCATTTCTAAATTACTTCTAACCCCTGAACTGCTGTTACTCACATTAGTGCTCCAGAACACCCGTTTTGAAAAAGTGAGAGTCAAACATAGATAAATTAATTATAAGTTAAGATTAATCAGGTACAAACATTTTCTACTCAATATTTCAGGAATGCCAAGGTAGGGTTACCTGGCCTACAAAATCCCTCTCAGGTCTGTTTTTGCCCTTCTAATTAGAAGTCTCTAGGATATTGAAGGCCTTCTAAGAATCTGAGCTAATAAAAGGGAATGAGTATTAAAAAAAACCAAACAAACAAACAAAAAAAAAACCAACCAAACGAACAACAATAAAAAAAGGCAAAACCACAGAATCTTCATTCTGCAGTCCCAGCATCTAATAAGAAAAAAAGAGTGCCTGTATTTTGAAAGATATGCCAAGTTTTACCTTCTTGTATCACCTTCATGTATTCTTTCATGAAATTAAATCAAAAAATGGCCTCTACAACAAATAGTATTATAAGCTGCAGTTGGAGCCACCAGGCCACAGCTTACTGTACAGTTAGGAGTTTACTTTGACCCTAAGTAACTGTCAGATTTATAAAAGCAATATTATTCTCATGGGTTGGGTTTAGTTCATTTTTTCCCTAAATCACATCCAGTCTTTTTGGGGCTGGTCCTTTGCTAAGACAGAGGCTATAGCAATTGTATCACAAGAAGATGTCTGATGCCTTTAAATAAGAAAATGCATGAAAGAACATATATAAATATCTTTTCTTGCCACTGTTGTCATCATTAGGAAATTAATGTTTACAGCTATTTCCTGGTGGTCCAGTGAAGGCACTGCAACAGAAAGGAGGAATGCCAAACAGACATCATAACTTCTGGCTGCATTTTCAATTCCTTCATTAGGTAGTAGCTACACTGAATCAGTGTATATCCCCTGATATTATTTAGGGGAATGAAGATAAGAATATATGATGACTACAATATTCAGGTTAAGAAACTAAATCTCAGAAGGCAAGAAATATAGCCCAAGAGGAATTCAGAGCTCCTCTGATTCAAATGATTTTGTAGTAAATTACATTTTTCCACAAGAAATTTTTTCATTATTTCTTAAAGCAACACAGAAAGGTAAGAAAAATTGTGAATGTATTTTACATCTTCTTTCCATACCCTACAGAAAAACTAAGGCCTTATGAAGACATATTTTCACAGTGTCTTATAAGGCACTGGCTGCTGTATCCAAAATATAATGTGTGTGATGGGAAGGTTGTACCTCAGGACACAAATTCAAAACTTTGCTTTTCTTTGTTTACCCAGTTACATAACAAATTGCTCATCTTCCTAAGCATCTCTCTTTGGAATTTCCTGAGCTCAGAACATCCTTCTAAATGACAGTTAAAAATTATATTTTTCAGAATAAATTAAAGTTTTCCATTAAGCACCTACACCTTTATCTGTTGAGTGTCCCAATATTTGAATAGCAATCACAAGATTGAAGCAAAAGATGGATGAAGATGGCAGTTGAAGCTCCTGTGTTTGAGATCAAACTCCATGATTGATGAAACATCAAAAAAATTGTAATTATTACCATGACAGGTGTATTTGCTGGCAGTGTTAAAATACAGAAATTTGAAGTCATAGCTCTTCCCAAAGTATCTCTGTGGTTGCAAACTAAAATGCCCAGTGATAATACAGATAAAATAGTGTCACTTACTGCTTTAATATTTATATAATGTAAAAAAATACTACTACTTCCAAAGTTATTAACTATTTGTTTGAAGTGAAAGCTCATTTGGAGTAGAAGTCAGCTTGAGAGAAGACATGTATGTTATCCCAGTTACAAAGGAGATAAAGCATAGAGTCATAAAATTATAGTTTGGGTTGGATGGGACATTTAAAATTATCTAGTTCCAATCCCTCTGCCATGGGGTGGGTCACCCTCCACTAGAACAGGTTGCTCAGAGCCCCCTCCAGTTTAGCCTTGAACACTTCCAGGAATGGGGCATCCACAACTCCCTGGGGCAACCTCTTCCAGTGTCTCACCACTCTCTTAATAAGGCATTTCCCTGTAATATCTAGCCTAAACCTACTCTTTTTCAGTTTAAAGCCATCACCCCTTGTCCTGTCACTACATGCCCTCGTAAAAAGTTCTTCTCCACCTTTTTTGTAGGCTCTCTTCAGGTGCCAGAAGGCCAGAATTAGGTAACCCCAGTGCCTTCTCTTTCCAGGCTGAACAAACCCAATTCTCTCAGCTGTCCCTCACAGCAGAGGAGCTCCATCCTTCCAATTATCTCGATGGCCTCCTCTGGACTTGCTCCAACAGGTCCCTGCCCTTCCTGTGCTGGGATCTCAGAGCTGGATGCAGCACTGCAGACAGGGTCTCACCAGAGCAGAGTAGAGGGGTAGAATCACCTGCTGGCCATGCTGCTTTTGATGCAGCCCAGGATCCCATTAGCTTTTTCGTCAGAAAACCTCATTTGGCTCATTAAAGTAAAACAGTATCCTACACTCTGCCTCAAAAAGCCTCTTTCTATCTAAACTTCACTTAACAAGACAGCACCTCATTCACTTCATTTATTTTACTCCCACAGACAAATCAAAAAATTACAATTATTTGAAGGGAGAAATGAACTCTTCATCCCATTAGTGTCTTTGGTAGTATTTTTCAATATCTACATACAGCCAAATTATATGGTGTAAAAGCTCATGAACATTTAGGTTCTATGCAGATTATCACAACATTTCTTTCAGAGCTAAAACAGTTGAGAGCAAAAAAATCTTCAAAGTGGGGAATGGCTCAGATGACGCCCTGTTTATAATGCTGCAAATGATAACTAAGGCACAGCATGTGGCAGAAGTGGCTGAGGTTTCATAAAGTGACCACAATATTTGAATACTCAAAGGATATTTGAGCATTCAGGACATTTGGATACACAAAGGATCTTAACTTTGTGTCATCCAAAGTCAGAGTTATTTAGTTCTCTATGGGTGGTATTCAGAAGTAGGTAAAGCCTCCTTAAAACTTGGTAATACCTGGCTAAAAATGTATGTATTTTATGACATGCACTGTAGCAGTGTGTTTCAGAATATGTGTTGTATGTAAATTTGTGGTTCAGTCCATGTACCCCTGTTGTTACACATTTNTAGGCGCCCGCAGAGTGTATAAAGTTCCATTCTCCTTTCATTTTAGTGTAGGTCTTATTACTGACAAAGCTCTTACTGGGACAGTAGTTCTGATGTTGGTACAAAGATATGCGTGAAACAAGACCCCTTCAAAGGCCTCTAAGAGCATGAAACCATCTTTAGAAAATAACCTGAACTAAAATCAAATTAGTTTGCTCAGATTTTACCTCTCTGTTTTTACCAATGCCCCATTCTCCTTAGCCAGAAAAGTGCTAACCCTTGCTCTCAGGGAAGAGAACAGCTGGGATCATCTGCTTCCTCTGAGGCAGTGAGAAACATGGGATTTCCTCAAGGAATGCTTCACAGATAAGGATTCTCCATGCTGGGGCCAGAACAGAATCTACAGTCCAAATCCATAGTTTAATCTCCCTTGAAGTGCCCAAATGTTGGGTATTGCATTCCTGATATGCCAGTAAATTTTCGAGTCTGAATGAAGTTTGAAAAAAAATGAAAATGGGTCTTCTCTTGCTTCAGCTAACCCCTCAGAAGATGCACTCAGTCCTTTGCCTTGGGCAACTATTTGATGAGGAATAGCCCCAAACAGAATGGTACTGGTGTACACCACTATACTGTACACAAATAAGGAGAATTTCTACCACTTTTAATATTGCATACAACAACATCCAATTCTACCTGGAGACAATTCTACCTGGAGACAATTCTTACAGAGAAGCACAGTCCTTGTCTTAGAGGGGTAATTAGCTTTGTCTGTATTATTTTGAGCACTGTATTTCCTTGGTGAAATCGATGATAATAATAGAAAAGCAATTATACTCACCTCATCGCCCCAGCAAAAATTTTAGGATAATAACTTAAGGTTTGTTTTAATGCAACCTACATTATTTGTGTTTGCCTTCATGCACAGCCAGGGTTTTTTTCCAGTCTTACTGTGGTTGCTTGTGTATTCAGATAATTTGAAGCATCAGTGATAATGTATGGTATACACTGTAAGATGACTTTCAATGCCTTAACGTAAAAACCCTCGGGTCAATCAGAACTTGGCAGGTTAGTGCACAGGCAGTTAAATCTCTGGAGAGATAGCTGCATAGTTCCTGTTTTTCAGAAAGCTTCCAGACTCGCTTGGAAAAGGCTAAATCAGGAGAATATAAAAAGTGATTACCTCAATGGTAGCAATTTATGTATTTTTTTTTTTTTAATTCAGACATCTTCTTTTGCTTCCCCCTTCCAGTAGAAAACAAAGTTTTACCTTTTTTAACTTTTTTTTTTTTTTTTAATAAATCAGATTTCAGGCGCCAGTGAATATAGCTTTAGAAACCTCGGTGAGTGTTTTTTATGATGCACTTGAGGGGTGGATGTTGAAGTGTGCATGACCTGATCTTGCATGAGAAGAAAACTCAGAACTTCACAGCAATGTTATGGCAAGAGAAGATACTTTTATAGCAAATATTATATTCATAATATGTTTTAATTCCTATGCATTTCAAAATGGTTGCTGCAGATTATTGCACGAATGAAGTGTTTTGTTTATGCTCTGCTGGTAGTGGCTCCAAATGTATTTGAACTTCTGTTTCCTTAGTTATCCACTGCCTTATACAAAGAATAAAGCTCTAATAAGCTCTTGTATGTTTGTTTCAAAAATATTAAAGTACAAATGGATTTGTGTGTGCAAATTGCACACCTACATGATTTTTTGTTTTCTTTACGCCTCCTGAAAGTCTATGAAATGACTTTTCATCAATGCATGGCACAACATAAGCAACATTTACAATGGAGCCCCTGCTGACAGGGGGGCTGCAGCCTCATCTGCCAGTCCTGCAGGCCTGTGTCCAGGTCTAGTGGAAGCTGACCTATCCCATGGCAGAGGGTTTGGAAATAGGCAGTTTTAAAGGCCCCTTCCAACCCAAACTATGATTTTATGGCTCTGTGTGCCAGGGAGAGAACCCAGTGGTGCAAGTCTGGCTGCCATTTCCACATAAAGGGCTGAGTCAGTTATGAAAAATTAATCATTTCAAGGATTGAGACAACAGAAATAACGGTTCAACTGTACAATGTTCAAAGAAGATAATAACAGATTATGAAACACTACAACGAGAGCTCTTCAGAAGGAGAGAGCCCAAGAAGGGAGCATTTTGTGCCAATTAGTTCCTCTCGGGGGGAAAAAAAAGATCAAAACACAAAAGAGACACTGTGGACATGAAAGAGGTCTATTATTTAGGTGAGGAGTTTTCTCTGAAACTTAACTAAGATGTACAGAGCAATGGGACTCCACCTGGTACACTGCTGATAGTGTTGTTCCCTGTTGCCCTGATTTTTCAGCTTTGTCTTTGTATCTCACAGTTTCATAGTTCTTAGGTTGTTTCTCACACATGGGTGTTATAAATAGAAGCAATGTTTTCCTTAGTCAAAGTAGTTTGCATTCTTTGTCTTAGAGATATGGACAGCTGATGGACAGTTGTCTTAACCAATGGGATGGTGTCAACCTTCTCCCCCAATCCCTGGCCTTTGCAGAAATATTATAAAAGTGGAGTCAGATCTTATAATAAACAGTTCATGCCTTCTCACCAAAGCGAATGAGTGAGTCTGTGCGTCTGTGTGTTGAACACTGACAGTCTCCTGCCATGTTGTGCCCAGCACAGGCTCCCCAGTGGTGGAGCCAGCACTGGGGGGCTGCCCTGAGCCTGACACAGCCAATTCCAGCAGCTCCAGCTGCCCCAGCGCAGGGCATGGCTGAGCCCCTCAGCCACGCTGGGACAGGAGTTTCCCTGTGGCCCATGGGAAGGCCCCAGGATGGAGCAGGGAAAAGCGTGAGAAGTGGCAGAGAGGAGCTGGTGTGGGCTGGCCACAGCCCCCCTTTCTCCATCCCCCTGCACTGCTCGGAGGGAGGAGCTGTAGGAGTTGGAAGTGAAGGAGTGAGGTTGTAGCTGAGAAGAGGCACTGAGGAAGAATGGTGCTGTTTTTAGTGTTTGTATTTTTTTTTCCACTAGCTGAATCACTAGCAAATATTTTAATTTTTCATAAATTAAGTTCATTATCCCCAAATCAAGTCTGTTTTGTCTATGACAGTGATAGAGATGGATAAGTGATAATCCTGTTATAATCCAGACCCATGAGATTTCTCATTCCTGTTTTTCCTGTTTTGTCCCTTCATCCCACTCATGGGGCATGAGCAAGCAACTGGGTGAGGTTTTGCTGGTGAGCAAAGTCAGCCCTATGATACAGACAGGACATGACTTGGAGAGCTCAGATTGTTGGCAGTGTAGAAACACACAAATCCAGAAATAGACCAAGCATGAAGGCTAATAACTGAAACAAATAAACAATATTTGCAAGGGAGCAAAACCAGTAAAAGCAGAACAGATTAATACTTTTACATTAAAAACTTGAAGGGGTGATCTGAAAATGTCTTTGCAAGTGCACAAAGTGAGCAAAAATATGGAAAACATCCAGGAAAACAGAACCATTGGGAAAAAAAGGAAAAAAAAACCAAGAAGGGTCATTTCATAGTGACAATCTGTAGTAGTAGTCAAGGGTAACTATAACATGTGAAGTCTTTTTTATTAAGTGAGAGAATTATTTTATCCAAAGGGAAAACTTCATGATACTTGAGATATGATGAAAGGGATAAGAAGATTAATTTAAAATATAGGGTAGTTTCTGGATGGACAATGAAGATTTCATGCCCAAGGGTATATTTTCTGAGAGTTCCTTCCAGTGGGGTTGAGACTGCAATTCTTAAGTAAGCCTGTAAGCAATACAGTGTATTATAAATAACATCAAATTTCTTTACCAGAATTAAGTTTGAGGGTGAAGGAGGCCCCAAAAAACACACTTGGTTTAACAGCACACAGTTTAACACACTCAGTTTAACAGCAACTGAGTCATTTTAGGATTACATTAATAGTATGCACACCACACATCTCTTAAAGGCATAACTGAAGGCATTGCTGCACATTTAATAAAGTGAATCCATCAGAGCATTTATCCTTGCTTACAGATAACAGAATGTTTCAGGTGTAAAAGTGATTTTGGGTCATCATTGAAAATCTGCTGTATTGAGACCAACTGTAGCTACTAAGTGCTTTTCAGAGTCTTTTGCTTTGTTCTAAAACTGCTTCAAAGCTAAAGAAATGTCCCTCTTGAAGAAGAAAGACATTTTCTTCAAAAGTTTTGTGTGTAACATTTAAGTCACTTATTGGGAATACATGGAGAACACTACCACCAATTTCTAGCTCAGGAAAAGATTTCATTCTAGGAGATTGAGTAAATCCATTAGACTCTCTTTTTCAGCAGAAGTGAAAATGTAAATCCTTACACCTGTAAAGTGGAGACAAAACCATTTCCTTGCTGCAGAGGAACATGCAATTGCTACTGTTTTGGGTTTGCATCAACTGCTTCTGTAGAAGCTGCAAGAAGCTCCCTCCAGGTCTGGCAGAGCCAATGCCAGCTGGCTCCAGGAACTGCTGCTGGCCAAGGCTGAGCTAGTTAGAAACAATGGCAACTCCTCTGTGGTAACATATTTACGAACAAGAAAACAAGTCACTGTGCAGATCTAATTGCAGGCAGAAAAGACAGGAGTGAGAATATGTGTGATGAACAGCTCTGCAGACACCAAGATCAGTGGAGGAGGAGCAGGAGGTGCTCCAGGCACCGGATCTGAAATTCGCCTGCAGCCCATGGAGTTCCATGGGAGTGCAGAGTTCCACCTGCAGACCACGGAGGAGACCCACACCAGAGCAGGTGGATGCCCAAAAGAGGGCTCTGAACCTGTGGGAAACCCATGCTGGAGGAGGCTCCTGCTGGAACCTGGGGACCTGTGGTGAGGGGAGCCCACACTGAAGCAGGTTTCTTGACAGGACTAGTGGCCCCACAGGGGACCCACGCTAGAGCAGGCTGTGCCTGAAGGACTGCCCCCTGTGGAATAGTGACCCATGGAATAGTGGGATGGACTCATGCTGGAGAAGTTCACGGAGAACTATCTCCATGGGAGGGACCTCACAGAGCAGCAGGGGAAAGACTCCTCTCCTGGAGCAGTGGAAGGAACAACATGTGATGAGCTGACCATAAGCCCCATTCCCTGTCTCCCTGTGCCACTGGGGAGAGGAGGAAGAGCTGGCAGGGAGTGAGGGAGAGAGGGGTGTAGGGAAGGTGTTTTTAAGGTCTTATTTTACTTCTCATTATCATACTTTGATTTTGTTAGCAATAAATTCAATTAGTATCTCTAATTTGAGTCTGTTTTGCTCATGAACAAATCACTCATGAGTAATCTCTCATGGTCCTGGTCTCAACTCATGAGCCCTTCATCATATTTTCTCTCCCCTGTCCAGCTGCAGAGGAGAAGGAGAGAGCAGTTTTAGTGCATGCCTGGCACACAGCCAGGGTAAGCCCACTGCAGTTACCTAACATGACCGAAATACTAAGTACTAAAGCAATTACAGTCCCAGTCATTTAAAGAAAGAAATAACATTTTCTTGGAATATTTTCAAATAGAAGAACAAAGCTCCAGAAAATTGACTGTGGGAAATAATCCTCCACTCCTCCTACTCTCCAACAAGCTAGATTAATTTATCTTTCACAACAATAATTTCTATGGTTCTGGCAAACTGATTCAGCTACTCAGAAGAAACAGACTACTTTGGAACAGGACAATTATCTATGTAGCAGGTGTTCCAGCAATTTCAATGAATTACATTCTCCAAAATGATACCATGAAATGAAAAAGTCCTCTTTAATCAGAAACTCTATTTAAAAAATATGTATATACATTTACCATTATGAAATAAAGACAGAAGTGCTGCTAAGCAGGCTCAGAGCTGCTCATGCTCTAGAATAAGCTAGCTTTTAAAATTATATTTATAAATGAAATTTAGAGCCTAATGGGATCAAAACTAGCCTTAGTCCAAATAAGCATAAAAGAGATTCACACTGGAATTTTTTGAAACACAGCCTCTTCAGAATTCAGAGGTATCTGCTCCTTGTACGCCTGAAGACAAGAAATAGAGACTTTCAAGGTAATGTTCAGAGTACTGAAGGTAGTACCTTGCTCTTTGGTCACTTTCATTGGGGCCCTCTCTGCACCCATGAACTAGAAAAGGAAAAGTTGGATCCCTCATAATTTACAGTGTCATAATTTACAAGAATCAAACAGCTATAGAAAGTGAGGCAAACCAAAGATCAAGTAGGTTTTATGCCTTGTTTAAACTGGCATCAGTATTCTCTTTCATTACTACCTGAGCATTTTTCTATCATCTCTTGTGGGAGAAGGAAAGGCCTTTAGTTAAGCCCATTGGATTTTTGGATAGGATATTAATTTAAACACGTTCATTTCTTTCTCTTCCAGGACTTTAATTCTCCTTATCAGGCATTTTTTATCCTCTACCCAGTGGAGCCAGGTATTATTGAAAGATTTACAGTTTCTTCCAGAAGAAAATAGTAGAGTTAATGTAGTAAATCTGTTTCAATACCCTTCACACTGTGAATGTTATGATGTGGAAATATCATTTGTTAAAGCTGAGAAAAGGCAATAGTGGTGTGTTGCAAGCAGCATGGTTCATGGATTGGCCCAAGCACAAGAATAGGCTGTAGGAGACCTGATTTCAGTGCTGTTGGTCTACCAAGGGACTTTGGCCAAATGATTTTCTTGCTCTTCCTGTAAATAGGTGTAGTTAAAAACACTATGAGTCACCCTAAGTCCTTCATGCTCTCTAATGGAGGACCAAATGTCATAGTTTTATGATATCCTGAAAAGTTACCCACAACTGACATGCCAGCTTTTGTCTGGAGAATCTGAGACAGTAAACACTGGTGTCTTTGAATACCTTTTCATTTTATGTTTTCCTTTGATGAAGAAACAAGCAGCTGGAGAGAACAATATCTTTCTAAGAAAATAAATAGGATTGATCATCCTGTTTTTCATTCATTCACTGTTCATCTTGGTAAAAGCAAGCATTCAGGATGAAAACCTGAGTTGTATTTTAATTTAATTTTGAGTTTTTAAATCAGAACTTTCCAGACCTTCTACAAGTTTCACTATGTTTTATACTTCCTGGAAATAAATAAATTACTTTTTTTTTCTCTTTACATTGAAGCCGATATCGTCAAGATATTAAAGGACATCTTCACGGAATCCTGTGTAGTCACATTTATACTTTAAATGCCTCCAAAAGTACTAATTCCAGGGACCCGAGGTCCTTAAAACAACCTGTGAAGAGAGTGGAATTTTAGGGTGAAACTGAGAACACATCAGATAGATGACTGCAAAGGTGAATTGAATTCAAGCAGCTGCCAGATGCTGAGACTCATCAGCAGGCATTCCATGTGTTGCCCCTCCAAAGCCCATATGCCCCACAGTATGGGCTGAGATTCTCAGACCAAATTAACACCTGCCTTGATTCCTGCGTAAAGATCCAGGCAATGGATCCCATCTGCCAACACCACACTTCAGAATAGAGGACAGCTTGTTTTCAACAAGGATGTGTTTCCATTGGAGCAGAGTCCTTATTCCCCACAGTACCTCAGAACAAGGACTGAATGTTCCAATTGAACACCAGGTAAAGCTTTCGGTGAATTTTTACCCTGCTTCTGGCACTGTCAAAGTTAATACTGTACCTGTTTCATGGCCGAAATGTCTCAGACAACGGAGCTTGTGTACCTGGATGCCAGTTTAGCAGATATAGCCAGGACTACCCGATGCTCCAGGGAACAACATAATTTTGCAAAAAGGTACTCTCAGACATACATTCCAATCATCATCTTGAAAACAAACCCAGCCCAAAGCCCAAGCATTCATCTTGCTCTGTTGCAGGGGTTTGAAAAATCTTCTTGTGGGCAATAACTGTAAAAAAATCAGAATTTCTGTTGTGAAGCAAAACAAAGAGTTCAAAATTAAGAAATACAACTTGTTGGTTTCACTGGCCTTTCTGAAAAATCTGCTTTCTAATTCCAGAGAACCTTTAATCCACTTATGTAGGAGCATATGCTCTATTCTTAGCTGAATATAATGTAGTGCATAGCTATAAATACTTTAACAGAATTAGGAACAGTATCAGGTAATATGTCCTGTAAGTCAAGCAAGATATTTATTTTGTCAGCAGTTGGAATATATGGCTGCTCATGTTTGTTACTAATTCACATTCATCATTACATTTATTTGCTTACTTACAAACTGGTATGAAGTGCTGCTGCTCTTTCCAGCCAAATAAATTACAAACTATAGACATCATAAACANTAAACCAAATTCTGCTGAGAGAGAGGATCTGAAGGCTTGGAAATCTGTGCTGCCTGTTGAGTACGCAGTAACATATCCATGCATTCAGTTTAATATTTGCCAGGGAACTCACAAAGCCCTCTCAGGTTACAGCAGCATATAATCTCCTTGAATGTTTTCCTGAGCTCCTGACTCCGGAATGCGTAGATAAGTGGATCGATGATGGAATTGCACATGATGAGGATGAGGTAGAAGTTAAAGTGGGACATGAAGCACACACAGTAAGGGTTGTAGGGGCAGGAGATGTAGAAAATCAGGTGTAGGAAAAAAGGAGCCCAGCATACAACAAAAACTCCAATCAGGATGGTGAGAGTGATGGCCCCTTTCATGTTGGCCCCTTGGCGAACAGGGCCAGTCCCTGGAAGGACAGCAATCTTTTTTATGTGCGTACGAGCCATCATAAACATGTGGACATAGAGGGATGCCATGAGAATGAGCATAGTGAAGAACATGCTGATTAGGCAGATGATGACAACACTGCTGTCAGAGTAAATGATGAACAAAATGCCTGAGACTGTGCAAGCAGCCCAGATGCATGTGATGATAACCCCTACACGCTTCACTGTCATGATATTGTGATACTGGAGGGCATAAAAGATAGTAAAGTACCTGTCCACTGCTATTGAGAGAAGACTGCAAATTGATGCAAGCAAGGAACTGCAAATGACCGAGTCGATGACATTGTCAATGTTTATGGTAAAGCTCTGTGCATCTGTGTCTGTATTGTTTAGCAGCGTGATGACAATGGTTTCTGATCCATTAGATACACTCACTAGCATGTCAGCCACTGCCAAGCTACAGATGAAGAAGTACATGGGTGAATGGAGGTTCTTGTTCTTGGCTATGGCCACAATGACCAAGACATTCTCCAGCAAGCTGATGATGCCCAGAGTCACAAACACTTCAGGGGATACAAAGAGTTGCTCGTAGCAGCCGCCTGAGGAGTGGCCCTTTGCACTGGGCTCGCTGGCCCCTCCGTGTAGTCTGTAGCTGTGGTTCCAGAAATGGAGAGGCTGGAGTGTCCCACGATGCTGGGTGAAATTCATCTTATGGAGATCCCTTTCAGCTTCCTGCTTTTAGAATTCCTGTTCCTTTTGCATTCCTTTGAAAACCTTCTTTGGCTTTTCAGCTTGGAAAAAAAAAAGGAAAATAAGCTAGGACCAAGGCAGGCAGCAGTTCAGAACACTTTGACTACTGTGAAACAATAAGTTTTCAGACCCAGAAAAACTGGTTTACACCCTTACAGATATAGTTTCTGATCATTATCACATTTACCTTGGTGATCTATGTCACAGCGTCCCAACAGTCTCTATGTTTGCATCAGATTCTTCCATATGGTCAGTTCCTTTTCAGTTCACTGGGATGCTGACAGGCTTTTTTGGTGCTTTCCATTAAGGAGATGTAATCATAAAATGCCCAAATGATGGTAGCGGAGCAGGAACTATTTTCAAACTGCAAGCACTAGTCTCGCTGTCAGGCAGTGCATGCTGGCTGCCTGTTTTACCGTGTGTGGAAGAGAAAAATATTCAGGCACTCTCCGCCTCTGCTTTTCTTTCCAACCAATGGGACTCAGGAGCCGCAGAAAGTGGAGGGGCTGCTGATTCTGGGTCTCTGTGAAACATCGCACGGCACGGCACAGCGGGTTCAGATGCAGCACAAGTTACCAGTAGCTACAGGAAAGCAGACAAGCTGCCAGAGATTTGCTTCTCTTCTTTAGCTTCTCAGAATAATATTTCAATGCTGATTTTCAATTAGCAAAACTTTCAGAACTGTACTAGCAATCTTACAGAATTCTTGCAGCTGAAGTGATAGGTTTTATTTTTCAGATTCTGATCTACTCTTGCTCCTTCTGTGGCACAAACTTATTCTGCCTTGTGTGTGTGGCAAAATAAGAACAGGGAAGGGAAGCAAAAGAATATATATTTCCTCTTGGTTCTCTCTCCCAGGTCCCCTTTGCCTTGCTGCTTTTCTATGTCTTAGCTGTCCATTTCTAAGATGTGTTGCAAGGTTTCATTATATTCTCTAATAAGATTCTTATATTTTTTAAGATATGGATGCAAGGTAAGGACCAAAACCAACATGACCCAAAATCCCAAATGGCTTAATGAACGGTCCTACATAAAGTAGTTCTTTTTTCCAGGTAGTAGACTTCTTAATAATCTTATTATTGAGAAGGAAAAGATGATGGAGTTCATTGCAGAAGCCCTGACACCATCAAGAATTAAAATACTGGGCAGAAAAAGAAAATTCAGTATTTAGAACAGATGAAGGAAATCAGCAGGAGACAAAGTTGGAACCTATAAGAAATGGAGCTCATGCAAAGGTAATGACACAAAAGCATCAATAAATCTCCTAGAAGTCCATATGGCCCAGGAGCCCTAGAAGCACAGGGATATCCCTGGGCTTACTGGGCATGAGCTGAAAGTCAGCTTGTGTGCAGTCTGTCAGGAAAAGGCCTTGAGAAAAAGGAATAAAAGAATGCCAAAATAACATGAAGAAACAGGACAAAAGTTGTTTTGCTGTTACATCTTCAAGCATTGCAACTGAGGATTGAAAAACAAGTATCTGAATAAAGCTTAAAACACAAATGGATTTTAAAGGCCATACGAAAGTCAGTCACTGCACCTGAGAATAATGTTTGCAAGGAAATTGTCTAAAAGAACATTACCAGTGGACTACCAGGAAGGCTCTAGAGGGGTCTGTATCTGATGCAAAAGTCTATTTCCTGTAACATCTCTAAATGTTTTCATCTTCTGTGCCTTAGCTGGTTTTAAAGTGAACCAACTAATAAAGATGTACAGGATGACAGAATGCATATAGAAGCACAACTATCTGTATTTTACATCTCATCATCAGGATGAAGAGTGATTTTACCTTCACATTTGGATTTGCTGTAGACCTATGGTTATGAAGACCTATGTTGGAAGAAAAGCCTCAGTCAACTTTTTCTGGGCCCTTCTTCAGATAGATTGCTTTATAAAGCTGAAACATAAACCAACACAACAAACAAAATAACTTGTGTCACAGGAAATCCCACATTTATCAGTTTGGAATCCATCAATTACCAGAAGCGTGCTTGAAATGAAATAGGTTGCTGCTGAAAGGCTGAGATTTGCTTTCCTGTCAAGACATAATGCAAGCCAGAATTCCAAAAGATTTTTTTATCTCGTTACTGATCCTCAGGCCACTATACAGTATTCACTAACTCCTGCCACAGACAGGGTGTGCACACTCAACCCTTAAATAACAGAACTACAGAAAAATTATATAAAGACTGACGTGGGAGAACAGCATCTCCCCAGATAACCTATCTTTTCTACACCTGCATCCAGAAATGTATAATCTACAAGTTATCCCAGGGGAGTAGCCACTCAACATCCCTCTTTCATGAACCTCTCTTTGCTGGAAGTGCCCACAACACAGGGATCTCTCCTTTCACCTACTTAGGTGGACCTAGATCAGGTGAGTGCTTATAGACTAGAGTGAAGCTTCCTCCAGGAGGTACTGCCCCATTTGTTGTAATTATCTGCCTGTCTATTCCCCTCCTGGCTCCTCCCTTTCTCTGCACATTATCTCCATTCTCATCCCCATTTATCTTTTCATTTGATCTCTTCACCCAGAAGCTATCCAGATGACACTCCACCTTTGATTTTTTTCTGAATGTGTCATAAAAATGTAATATTGGTTATAACAATGGAAAGAAAAGCCCACTTTTTTCCCCACCCACAGCCATCACTCCCCTCTAAATGTCTGCCTATGCTCTGCATTCTTGAGGCACATTTGTTTTAGTGTTTGCCACTCATATGTGTGGGATGACGTTTCATGACTGGAAGCAGCAGACTTAAGGTAGCTTAGCAACTTAGTTGAAGCACTGAAGAGGTGATGTGCCATCAGCCTGCTCTAACTAAAAGGTAAAACAAGCTATATGAACACTCGTTTAAAATGAAAGAAAATGTATGTACATCTAATTACTTCCATGGTAAAGGATGGATGCATGTCTCAGGCTCCCATTTAATAAGAAATAAACCATATAGTGCTAAAGTTTTTCAAGTTATCATAGCTCTCTCATGCCTGAAGATATATTAATATTTCAGTTATCTATTTCAAAGATAATATTGTGTAACAGATATTGCCTAAATTATTTGTTAAATTTTAAAATCCAAAGCTGAGACAGTATTTCTTTTAAAAGTGGTGGTTTGCAAGCTTTTCAGCACCATGGAACATCAGCCATGGTTGCAGAAAACTAGAAACTGATAAAAGTGAAATACTAATATGAGCTCCATCTCATGGAGAGAAATAAACCATCAAAAATATCAGAGCAAAGCCTTCCCTTTTAATATAACTTCCCCATGTTCTATGCTCTGTTTGCAGATACTCTTTGACACCCACCTTCCAGACAAGGTTAGAGTCAGCTCCACCTCACAATATTTTTGAGAGATGAATTATCCTCTGGCAGTTGAATTTGAAAGTCAGAAAAAAGCATTCACTGAAATCAATGAGCAATCCCAAAAGTGATACAAGACAGGCAGAAACATGAGCAGGCTGTACAGGTCCACTGTGGGAGAAAAAGAAAGGCAGAAGGAGTTCACTCAGGCCCCTTCTTGCTCAAACGCACAGTGCATGAGATCTCTTTGAATCCCATGACCATGTTACTCAAGCACAGACATAATATTTAGCACTTCAGCATCTGTAAGTGGAAATAGAGGAGTGGCTGTGGGAAGCTGGGTAGAAGGGGGAACCAAAGAAACAGATTATTAACATTTAATCAGTCCCTTGGCGTTGTGTGAGTATGCTGGTACTGTGCAAAGGGTGATGCTTCATTTACATTCACAAGCATAATTCATGGAGGAGTTCGATCGCATGTGCTCAAATACAGTTTTTTTGTGCATTCAAAAACTCATCTATAACTACAGTAAAAACTGTATATTTTAGCATGCTGATTTTGAAATTAAAAAAAAAAAGAGACAAGCAATTAAACATTGGAAGCCTCTGTGGGGTTTCAGTCTGCATCAGCTCTCTATGTTTCAGCAGTGGCAAATTCCACCTAACACTCAAAATACTCACCCCAAATGATCAAAATAAGAATGTACTTCTATCTCCTACCCACAAATGTCTTTGGAAGAAACATTTCTTTGATTCTTTCCAGTTCACTAAATTAACCTCTGAGCAGTATGGAGACACTTGCTTGTTTGTGGTTTTGGACCACTAGTTATTTTGGTCTCACAACATCCCTCTGGATCAAATCTCTGTTCTTTAGTCTGTCCACCATTCACACCCTCAGGTTACTACAATCTGAAAATCTCTGGGTGATGCATTATGTATTAACATCCCTGTTAGTGATGGAGTTGTAAAAAAATCATTCCCAAACTCCATTTTTCCCAGTGTTCAGGATTTTGATCACTATCTATTGGGATCATATGCAAATAAAAATGCTGGTCAGTGGGAAACTGGTGTAATATTTTTTCACCTAGATTTTTTTGGGGGAGCACTGATTGCCTCATAATCTTACTCTTTTTAAGTGAAAGGAATTTTTAAATCAAGGAACTTCAGTGTCATGAGCAGGAGTCTTGGTAGCTTGCCTCTTTTCCTCATGTCTGCTAGTTAGAAGAATAGGAGAACTGTTTAGTCAATCTGGAGACTGAAAGCGCATAAATGTTGATTTTTCTGGCAAATTATACATTTGCACTTACTTGAAAATATTGTAAATGTGCAGAAGTGGAATATTTTTTCATTAAAATGGCATGAGAGGCACAGAGGTTTTAAACACTAAGCTGTTTAAATCTGATCTCATTGCTATTTAAGGTGATTGACATGATCATGGATATTATTAATTTGTAGTCAATGCAGCAAACACAATCCTTGTAGTTTTGTCTCCCCCATCCCATCTCTCACAAATAATCAATTTTCTTGTCCTTGCTTGTAAATGTAGGTGCTTGTCTGTTCATATTCATCTGAAGAACTTTGTCCATGTGACTCCAAAATCTCTTTGGTGTTAATATCCCTCTCCAAATATCTCTCAAAAAAACATATAGCAACATCTGGGTTTAAGTACAAAATAAGTATTGCCATCAATCCAGATTAGCAAACCAAAATCAGTAACACTGATTTTTTTAATAAATAAACCATTATTTAAATGATTTATGATTTTTAAAAGTAAGCTGCTAACCTGCTCATGTCCTTTGTTCATTATCTTTGATCATAAATATAGTAGAAGTAATACTTCTACCATCTACACATGCTTCTTCACACCCTATATGCACCTGACAGAGCTGTTTCCGACACTACCATTCTTTCTCTCACTTTAGATCATGATATAATTTTATATTATGAAGTTTAAAAAGATCTTCACTTTTCTAGTTTATTATCTTCACTTCTCTGTCATGATGATATTCGGTTTTTATCTGTGTAAGAAATGCTGAAACATTTTATTCTAGCTGAAAAACAATCTAGTCAGTCCAACTGTCTAACCACGAAAAATAGTATGTCTCATTATAATTGAATGAGGAGTAGAGAGCCATGGCAGAAAATGTGACAGATCATCATCTAGAGAAAGCCCAGGATTACACTGTGGGAAAAAAAGCAACTGTTTTGTATGATGCCAAATCACTTCAATTCAGTCTCAGAAAAGTCCTCTGAGTGGGAGTATAACCAAAAGTTAGTGTGAGATGGAAACTAATTGGCTTGGGTTTTTTCTTCCAATCCACTCACCTCTGAGTGTGATTGTTGTTATTCCAGTGGAAAAGTCAGACATTACCATGTCATCATTTCTTTAGTAGCTTTACAGGAAGGAAGAGTGTTGCAGACAGGTAAAAGTTGTTATAAAAGAAAGGCCTCATAGAATCAGGCCTTGCTCTGCTGAATTACCAAGCTAGCCTGTCACCTCTTCTAAGTGCAGATAGCTTGCAAGTTCCCATGTGAAACAATCTTGGGAATGAGAATTTATTTGCATAACCAACCTATTCTTGGGGAGAAAAATAGGTCTGCACCTATATAAACAGTAGATCTGTCCCATGAGAATCAGTGAAGAAAATATCTAAAAATGTCTGGAGAGAGAAAGTTGGATAGACATGCACAATAGCCCTTACCGACCAATGAACTGCGTTTCACTGTACTGCTGACCAATTAAGTTCAACACAGTGCCTTCTGATAATCCTATAAAATATGACCTATGCAATAAAGAGGAGGCTTTTCTGCATAAGAAAACTGAGTCCCAACTGATTTATTACAATAGAAGAGTTGTGTACTTAGTGGGCACTATTCAAGATGCATAATTTATGTCTGAAGGGGCTTACATACATACTGTTACTGAAAAACAGATTATTTTAACCCTTACTGAATGTTCTGCACAAAATCTTGCATACATATATATATTCATATTCTATATCTGCACAGTGGATTTTCACGGTTTCCATTCATTTTGGTAGCTCCTCTAAGCACCCTGTTTCTTAGCAGAGACATTGAAGCAGTCCTGGACAGAGTCTGCAGGGAGTGCTTAAGCTAGCTGTGAAATGTTTTCTTCCACAGGAGCTCTTTGAAGCAGCTAGAAATCCCAGAGTCATAATGTAGAATAAGACATAAAGAAGATGCACCAAGTGATGTGACAAGTGAGTGAGTCAGCCAGCAGTGGCACCAGGACAGGACTAGATGAAAGGATAACCCTGAGGATAATTCCCTGAGGTAAGTGCATCGTCACTGACACACAATCCAAAATTGTCATTGCTTTCTTTGAAAACTGGGCACAGAAGGGGAAAGTACAAAATGTCTAGACTTTTGAAGTGTTGCAGTGTGTCTGCAGTGATTTGATTTCCTAAAAGCCTCTTTACAACAATCATTAGCATATGGGGAGAAAAATACCCCCTTTCATCTTATGAACAGTTGTTGTTCCTCCCTTGAAGATCTCTGGTTCTTTAAAAAGTCTGAGTTACAAGTTTATATTGATAATGAAGCTGACCCACTGGAAAACAGAAATATTTTATTTTCAAATCTCTTGTGGTAAAGTCTTCTAAAATTCAGGGGCATGAACCAATTCCTGTTTTTGAATAGCAGAGTTGATCTGGGTCATTACTGAGAACTTCTAACCCTCACTGAAGGGTTATTTTTTATAAACTCAGGAAGAGTCTCCTTTCTTCGCTTTTCAGATATGCCCTATAAATTAGTTTCTTCTCTGCTCATGGCATACAGATTTTATGACTTCCTGTGACAGAGGCTGATAATTTTCTGCCGGAAAAGACTCTCATGAAAATGAAAGGTTGAATGTATATATGACAGCAGTGGAATAAGTTAAATAGAGTAGCTTGTGTCTTTACAATCTTCAAAACTCCACACTGTCTTTCTAAAAAAAGGAACAGAAAGGAGAGAAGATAGCCATGGTAGAAGAGTAACACTTGAATCACCTTGATGGCTGAGAAATCAACCTGGACTAGGAGATGCTTTTACTTCAACAGACAAGATGGGACTGGTGGCAGTCTAAATCACAAAAGTGAGTAAAAGATTGGTAAGGACTCAAAAGCAATCTACAGAGCTGTAGATGAAGGTGTATCACCTTTGAGAAGTGACCAATAAAAGCCCCAGAGTTCTCAAGCTGGACTGAAATTCTTTAATGTGTTAATAATATTTTATCCGTCTTTGTACAGTAAAGAGATTTTTTTGAAGCTAATTGAGAGACTAGAGGCTTGTTTGAAGCCTTTAAGAGTTAAACAGGGAAAAACAAAGTACCAAAGGACCCTCATGTGCCGGATGTCAGATTTTTCAATGACAAGGGGAGTCTCTGCAGCTGTGTAAACTAGGATGTCAAATGGCTTTTGGGCAGACTCATTCAGTTAGTCCCCTTCTACAGAGTGAATCTTACTGTAGCACTGTGTGAGCAACAGAGATGAGATTTCTTCCTCATGTCTGCAAGAATGAGGCAGAGAATTGCAAACGTGGGATGCAAGGGAAACAGAGCCAATCTAATTGCATGTTACATTTCCTTCCCAGTAAAGGAAAACAGAAAACAAAGCTAAAATCCCTACAAGGACTGTTAGGCTGGATAAACATATATCAATATGCCAGCATGAGACACCTTAGCATACTGTGAATTGCTGCAGATAACAAAAAAAAACCAAAAAAAAACAAACAAACAAACAAAAAAAACACAAAAAAAAAAGACACCTGAAAATGTTATAAAATTAATCAGGTAAAGAAAATCACATTAAAATTAGCAAACTTGTAAAAAGTCCCCAAAGAACCAAAAGGATTTTTCATCACCCTGGGAAGCTTTTATTAGCTCACTCAAAATTTACATGGCAGATAACTACATCCTGGGAAGAACTGACTGACTGAGATTTCTTTCTGAGAAAGGCAACAATTTCCAGCAACTATTGCTGATAGTATTAAATAGAACTTCTTTAGCAAGTTATTTAAAGAACAAACCCTACATTGCTTTTTTCTGATTGTCTTCCAACTCAGATTAAAAAAGTATAATTAAATCATATTGTGTGTTTTCCTAAAAAATTCTGTTTCATCCTCCTTTCTTTAATAAATGAAATTCAGAGCTTCTTTGAAATACATTAAACAAGTATCTTTTTTCTCTGCCTTTGAGGAGGTTTTCTTTACAATTTCAGAAAATGCTTTTTGAGACAGCAGGAGAATAGTAAAACAGAGGCATTGAACCAACTTATTTGTGCTACTAAATCTGTATGATTTATCACATGCTTAGTGACAGATTAATTCAGTTATGCCACATCATGGCCAGAAGTATAAGGAATGAGAAAGTTGCAACACTGCCTTAAACAAAGCTATAGTTTTCATATGACAACTCTTCAGCAAAATGGAGTACTTCTTTTTACTTCAGATTATTATGAGACATTCTTATAGCTGGTAGGGCAGCTGAGATTCCCTGTGAAACCCACAGAGGGTCTGAGAAGCAATGAAAAACAGACAGAGAGAGAAAGCAGACCTAACGAGCTGAGAAGCTACTGATGGAAAGAGCATGACCCTCCCCCTGAAGTTTTCTGAGCGTAGATAGATGTGTGACTTGCATGTATTGGGAAGTACAAGCACTGCTAAGTCCTGAAAGATTTTTATTTTAAAATAGCTCTTATAAACATCTCTCTTAATGGTTAGCTAGTAGTATGAGAAGGATTTTCTGCAACAAAGTATAAACAGCTCCTTGTGAGGTTTATCACCTTTTTCCTACCTCTCCTAGCATAAGATCCACACAAATTATAGTTAGCAAGGTCACTAAAACTCAAACGATTTTCTGCATTAAAGGGATTAAAATCACTCTGAGGCAGAAGAGAGTAGTTTTCTGTTTCAGAGTCATGGCAGACATGTAATTGCCTTTCAATTAACTTATGGGAGAGAAAAGAGAAAGAAGGGTGAAGTATTATAGGTCTGTTTTAACTAACAGATACGGCAATGTGCTCCCACTGCTTGCTATATGACAGTGCCTAAGTGTCGTTGTTCGACACACAGACACACACACACACAGACAGACACACACACTTTGGTGAGAAGGCATGAACTGTTTATTAAAAGATTTGACTCCACTTTTATAGTATTTCTACAAAGGCCAGGGCCTGGGGGAGAAGGTTGACACCTCTCCCCATCCCACTGGTCAAGTCAACTGTCCATCAGCTGTCCATATCTCTAAAACAAAGAATGTAAACTGCCTTGACTTAAGGAAAACATTGCTTCTATTCATAACACCCGTGTGTGAGAAACAACCTAAGAACTATGAAACTGTGAATCACAAGAGAAGGCTGAAAAATCAGGGTGACACCTAAATACTTTGTATTAAACAAGCAAGCAATTTAAAGGCCAGTGATGTTTTATTTCAGGTGAATTCTCTCATATAAAATATATATTATTTTCTTTACATCTTGCACTACCTCCCCAGAGACAATTTTCCATACATGGTGGCATAGAATTAATGAAAATAATGAGTTGAAACCTTTCTAATGATTTTTGAAAATCAGTGGCATGAAGGAAAGTTTGTTTAAAGGAATGTGATTTCTAAAGATTCTGTTGCTGTCTGCAGATCAAGTATCTGCAGAATTAGCAGTCCATCCCTCTTAATCACAGAATTTCACCTCCAGTGTTTGACATATTTATTTGAAGGAATCAAATGAGCATGGAACTCCACTGTCATAGACACCAGGAAAAATACAATCTATTCCTCAAAGAACAATTGTCATCTTGGAGTGGATTGCTTAGTGTATGGAAAAGTAATCTTTTCCTGGCCTCTACAATCTTGACCGAAATGACAAATTTATAATGCACCCAGTCTCACAAAATAATCAATATGGCACAGTTTTCACTAGTCCTGTTAATTCAAAGGATTTTCTGGGACTAGACACCAACTTCAATCAAAATTTTAGAAAACAAGCCATTTAAGGAAAAAGTCAAACTTTATGAGAGGCTTAGCTCTGTAGAGTTTTTTATTGGTTGCACCATGTGACACTTTCTATCCTACACAGAGCTTCCAAGCCAACACTTCAGGGGCCAGTGCTTTATTGCTATACAACTAAAAAGCCACACTTTGGGACAAGTTTCTTGAGAAAAAAAATACTACTTTTATAATGCTACCAAATTGTCATGAATATTCTAGTTTAACCTGTGGGGTTTTATTAATTTCTTTTATGCTTTCAAGCCCAAGGGATCTCCCCTCTTCAGTGTTTGTATGTCAGGATTCTTATCTTCCACCTGGGTTATCGTTTAGACTGTTTCTTTGAATTCAGGCAATAAATACCCTTTACCTTTTCATGTCTGCATTCCATTCATTTGCTGTTTTGAAATTAATTAAAAGTGGTGGTCAGACTCAGTACCTTATGGCTGGATAGAAACATAAGCATTTCTTACTCTCCCATTGCTGTATTCCTGCAAGAGTTGGGCATTCTCCTCTTATTTCATACACAGCAGGGATCATAACTTCGTCTAACTCTACCTGAGTTTCCCAATCAGGCTGAGACATTTTCTGGAACTTGTAAGAACATTTACTTTTAAACCTCCATTTGAATCATATCCTTTTCTGAAATACCAATTCAGTTCCCTAAATTCTTCTCAGGGTCGTGGAAGCTTATTCTAAAAATGTAAAGAAAAAAACCATAAAAGTTTTGGTTTTTTTTTTTTATTCTCAAAAGTAATATTCTGAAACTTTTAAATGACATCATTTTTAGAAATGCAGTGTCTTCTGTTGAATCTATTGCTGAAACAATATACGATAAATATGTTGTAAACGTATGAACCTTTTCTCATTCCTCAATTATGGGAACTCTTTTGAAATCAAAGGCAAAATTTTTACTAATTCATTAAATACCTCTATCTTAGTTATAATTATCCTAAGTCTGTTTTTGTCAGCCGTCTTTCATTTAAGCTAGGATATACAAAACAAGAAAGATAGAGAAGTGTATGTTTCTATTCAATTTGCCAGATAACTGAGGAACCCGTAATCCATCCTTAGTGACAAACCCTATAATTATCCCCTTTTTTATAAAATCATCAATATACAGTGAACAAGAGAAACTTTTTCCACATATAGCATTGTACTCTTCAGCGAATAAATGAACTGAAATTATGTGTTCTAGGAAACTATCCTACTTTATGTAAATACTGTGTGGATGGAGGTTTGGGAGGAACACATCAATTCAACTAATGTGCAAATTATTCCCTTAAAACCTTCTCTTGGTATAAAGCTGGAATTCTGCACATGACATAGAAGCTTTTGTTTGTATGAGGTTCAGCTTCAGTTTGTTAAGGTAAGAGTTTTCTTAACTTCTTCTTGAACTGATTTAATACAATTCTTTATAAGCTTTTTGTCGCTGATAGAGTGGGAGCAACAAAGTTTATTAGAGGAGACCTCCCATGGAGTCATGAGGAGCAGAAAGGACCTCCTTGCTTTCTAAGCTCCTTCTCAGATTGGAGCCTGGGGAGCAGCTGGATCCAATCTTAGGCACAGTCTTTGTCAAAAGCTTAAGAAACTTTGTCCCATAGGATTAAAGATGACAAATTAGATATATTTATATAAAATGAATTATTTATTATGAAAAATGATTAGACAAAAGATCTTAGAGTTTTTTCCTACCCTGTAAAAAAGCTAAAACTACTAGTAGTGTATAATACAGTATAGTGCACTTTATAAAAGCAAATATATGAAACCAATTATATTAAAGCTAGCAAAAAGGAACAATTATTAAGTAGAGATCGATGTAATTCACCACATTGAAGCTAGTGGGCAGATTTCTTTCACTAGTCCTTGAGGAGTGTCCTTGGGAGGCATCCCCACTTCAAGGCAGGGAACATCATACTCACACTCCAAGAAGGAAGATGTTAGAGGAACTTACAGTATGAAAGTTGACTGGACTTTGATAGTGTAAAGTGTCTGATTGACAGTCATATGTCTCCAGGTCAGCTTGGCAGCTTATATGCCAAACCTTTGCCTCCCTATCAGGATGTTAATTTGGGGCTGATGAGCCAGACTAACAATTTAATTAGCAAATTTCTAATTTAGCAAATTCAACACCAAAAGCAGCACATGGCAGCCCCCTCTCAGCCCACCACTGATAGCTCACAAAATAGGGCATTGTTGGAGTTGTTTGTCCATGTTCCAAAGGCAGAGTCCTGCTACACTCCCCTACTGAAAATGCAGATAATGTGGAAAAGTATATTAAATTATTCAAGAAAGATTAATATAATTTCATAAAATACCTTATTCACTGAAAAATCCTACCTCAAATTGGTGAAAATTATCCACAAAACTAAAGAAATATCATTAGTGAATCCAGTAAAAAAATTTATACCAAAAAAATGCTTTTAAATATGTTTTTATTTCCTACTTCAATGTTTTCTGAGTAGAATTTAGCAAATTTTATTCTAAATGAATAAATAAATAAAAAAACCCTGTTTCTTCTTCTTCCTTCTTTCTTCTTCCTTCTTCCTTCTTCCTTCTTCCTTCTTCTCTCTTCCTTCTTCCTTCTTCCTTCTTCTTTGCAGTACTTTGGCAAATCCCCATTCTTTTTTTTAATGGTCTGAAATTCTGGTTCAGCCAAAACAGCCACCAAATCCTCATAATTAGTCACCATATTAATTTGTGCTGATCAGGAAAAGTAGTAGACTATCCCTGAATGTTAGTGTTTCTTTAAATTGCCTGTCTGAGAGTGTGAACTTAGTGTATAAAATACATATTTGGGGGCATTAGCAGATATTTTTGAAGTCAGACACATCAGTGAAGCCAGGCATCTCCTCTTAAAGAAGGGAAACTGATCCACTGTGGTTGTGCATCACGAGTCAGTGGCAGGAGACCCATTGACCAGGACATGCCATCTGCAACAGCAACTAAAGCAAAAAGCTGCGCGTTAAACGATAGAAAGACACCATTGTTTTTTGATGGCTGCACACTCACATGCTGAATGCACTGAATGGTCTTGTTTCTCTTCTAAAGTACATGGATTCTAAAGACAGGCAGAATAACTGGTTATGACTCAGAAAAGAAGGTTTAAATAATGTGTTGGTCTGTCTCAAAATTAATTCCCAAACAAAATATGCTCTCTGCTAAGTGCCACCACAGACAAATACATACACCTGTTCCAGGAATGGATATGGAATACAGGGGCTGAGGGGAAAGTAAAATATATTACAGAATATATATTACGGAATCACAGAATCTGAGCTGGAAGGGCCCAAAGACCGATGGAGTCCAGCTCTGAAATGAATGGCCCATACCGGGATCAAGCTCATGTTATCAGCATCATGCTCTAACCAACCGAGCAAACAATCCCCTAGCTACCACAATGAGAATCGTTTCAAATAGTCGAGCTCTGCAATTATTGTCAAACTGTGTGTTGCACTGGAGACTACAGAGGTGTACCTGTACCTGGGCACATCTCCCACAGGGGTACTCATGGCCGGTGCTGGTGGAAGAGCAGGGCACACCCTGCAGCTGTGGCTTAGCTGCCATTGCATAACCATGCACTGGGATGTGTCCTGCATGATCCCACCTGTGGAGCTGCATCAGTTGTGGTGAGTCCCGAGAGGAGCTGCCCCTCTGCCGGGAGTACCGCTGCTCCTGGCCACACGGGCGCTGTTACAGAGCCCTTCGCTGGGAGCTGCTGCACCCTGTCCTGGCCATTAGTGAGGCCATGGGGCTCCTCTTAGGGAAGTAGGGCCTTGCCCAGTGTTCCTCCTCACCCTGTCCACATCTCATCAGTAATCACTGTGATTTTGGGTCCAGTCCAGCTGGGCGGAGCGTGGCAAAGTATAAAGGGACAGGAAAGATGGAGTTGCCTGAAAAATAAACTTAAATGGTGGTAAAATAACAAATGCAGAGACCACACGGTCCAAGGGGCAGCATCCAAAGACCCGGGGGCGTGGCTAGCTTAACAACATAGAAGATTACCTGAGGGCAAGGGTCCAATCCTGAACAAGGGACAGGGACAAGACCTATGATGGAATGGTTCTATTAGCATACCAACTCCCATGGTTACACTCTTCTCACCATAACCTAACTAGATATCTCCTTTTCAGTATCCTGCTTCCCAAGGTCTTAGGTTGAAGTCTTCTACATGAGTCACTGAGGCTAGTTTGGTTGCCACACTCAGTCACTGTGGCACGAGCTTCAGGCTCCTGGTGGGTCTTTGCGCTGCCCTGAGATTTTCATGTTTCAGGAAACCCCCCATGCACCGTGCTGGAGCACTTGTATGTGGTTTGTGCTGCCAACAGAGCCCTTCCACTCTGCCATACTGCGAGTGTGCTGAGATCTAGATCTGGAGTTATCATCCTCGCACAAAATGATCTCTCATCAGTCTACAATCCTTTCTTCCTGCATTCCTTCCTGTTAGAGATGTAAGAAGCAAGTTTTCTTCATGTCTTCTTCCTCTCTGTGAATAAACTTAAACTACATCCTTAATACCAGTGTTTAGACCCTAATTAGACATTGCATAACCATGCCCTTTTGTCTGGGTAAAACTGTGCTGCAAAAGATTTTATACGTCAGGCTACAAGACTTCGGTATCAGTACCACAGTGTTGCAGACAGGGAGAGATATTATAAAAGAAAGGCCTTATAAAATATGGTTTAGGCCCTGCTATGCTAGATAAGCTAGAAGTAGCTTGTAAGTTCCAATAAGGAAAAATTATAAGAATGAACACAACAACCTATTCTTTTATGGGTTTTATATGTCTCATTATCTATTCTTCTTTAGTTAATTCAAATTTTCCTTGCAGGTCACATTTTCTAGACCTCTGGTCATTTTCACTGCTGTTCTCTGGACTTTCTCCAGCTGCTCTGTGTCTTTGTTGAACCATGAGTCGGTAAGGTTAATGGAATTTAGATCTACACTATTGCATGACTGATGCTTAGTTCTCTGAGCTTGTTTTGCTAATGCTGTTACACTATATTGCATTATTCAAAACTACATGAAAGATTTGCCTGAGAATCTTAATGTATAATTTTTGTTTGTTTGTATGGTAAATCCTTCCCATAATGTTTAGAAATTATCTAAAATGATCAAAAGCAATAGCCATTCATTAAAAATTAATTGGCAAAGATTTGGATGATTATTTTTGCAGCTGCAAATTCAGTAGTTAGCAGAAATTGTTAATTAATCACTTTTCATGCACTTTCATTTCAGAATCCAGGAAAACAGAAACATGGTCCTGACTTCTGTGCTTTTCATCCATGTATGCCAACAGAAACAGGATTATTCTCAACATATTTCCTCAAATGTCTCCTTCCAAGTCCCACAGAGCAAGCAATTGTAAATCTTTTCCTGCCAAACTGCAGCTGTTGGCCCAGGCCCTGGTTGCAGTAATTTACATACTACTGAGTTACACATCCATAGTAGGTCAGGAGCTCACATATCAGGAAAAAAAGACCCATTTTCTGAAGTCAGTTTTACCTTACTCAATAGGATTCACATATGCCACAGGTCTGGACAATTCTCACTGAAAATGTAGAGCCCTTTGTTTTTCTTTGCAAACATCACTATGTTTCAGAGACTTTCTGTAGCAGAGTTTGCCTTTAACTAAAGAAAAAATGCGGGTATTTTTCTGATTTGAAGTAGGAGTTATAAGCTCTTGTGTAACTATCAATTAGCTGAAACAAGGCAACTCATTTTTTATGTGTAACAGCAGGAGAGAATTAATTTTGTGAATTGCTCCATTATTCAAAGGAATCAGATGATTGTTTTCCACAGCTGAAATAAAGTAAAAAGATATTATTTTGTCCAGACTTCCTCAAAGGTCTTCTGTCACAGTTTTTAAATAGTATGTTCTTGCTTTTTCTTATATTCTTTATAGTTTGCAGTTGCCTAAAGTTTATCTACTTGACATGGGAATGTCAGCTAAAAAAGTATTAATCCCAAACAAAAATAATTGCAGAGAGGTTTGGTTTTTTTTTCTTTTAAGCATTACTGTTATGGAAGAAGGATGGTCATGCACAAAACCAAGTTCTATGTCAGCTGGCATGGGTAAAAAAAAAATATCATCTTTATTTTGGAGAGCTTCTTTCCAAACAGACATGCTCACTGCTTGTGGGTGCTGCTGAGGAGTGCTACAGCTCAAGGAGTAGTGCCAGACAGAACAGCATAAATGATGTTGCAGAGCAGCAAGAGGGTACAGTTAGGTCTCCACTGGATGATACAGACCCTCTACTACAGATTTTCTTTCTTCTCTCTCCTGTTATAGATAAGCACCACTTCAAACTCAAACACCAGCTGGCTGCTCCCCAGCATCATTCTGGCTTTAAAGCTGTTTTTCCCCAGAGATGATGTAAAGGGAAAGAAATAATAAAATGTGCTAGTGACAGTACAGTGCTACATTAGAAAGAGGAAAAAAGTTATGCTTCCTGGTAGTCTGCTCCTCCAAACCATAACAACATCTTCTCCCATTCCTCTGCTGTATTTTCAAAAGAATGGATGTTTTCTATCACCTTGATACAGCATTCAGCATTCCTAATGTACCCTGCACTATTCTAGATACTATCATGCTGCACATGCCTACATTTCCCAAAATAGGCTTAGATAAAGAAAGATTTTAAGCAGGAGGAATGTTAAGTTCTTGCTGCTTTATTTGTTTTATTTAGTAGGTGTTTCTGCAGTTTGATAGGCCCTCTACAACAGATGCTGACAAATTGTTTCTTTCCTCTCTCCATCTTTCCTCCCAAGGCTGAGTACAGAATTTCCAGCTGGCCTAACTTCCCAATTTAATGGCTTTGAATGTTTAAGTAAACCAGAGAATGATGTTCCTGCTGATTGATGTACCTTAAGGAGAGATAAATATCCCCATTCTCTTTGCAGAGTCAGTTTTATAGGGCAGCACAGCTCAAATGTCATCAGGAAAATAATACGGGCACAGATTCTCTTCTTCACTATTCAGTGTTAACTTTATTTCTTTGTGCTCGCAGTTCTTATAACACATCATGAAGGCTTAATGTTGCCCTGAGGGAAAAGCAGAAAGAGAATCAGATATTCTTCAAATGGAATTATGCTCATTAATGAGAACATTTACTATCTTAAACATCTGTTGAGGATTTGAGACTGAGAGGTATCTTCACTCCCTTCAAGAGAGAAAACATTTTATGTTCCCATTTGCTTTTTGTCATATTAATAAAGAGAGATCTGGCTATTTTTTTTTACTTTAGTTCACAATAAGAATTTTCAGAGTGCTTGGAAAATGTGAACTGGGTGCTTTTGGACAAAATTTCAGAAATACTGAACTCACTCCCATAATAGAAGCAGTTTGCTTTGTCTCAGTTCTGCCAAATATAATGTTACGGATTCAGTTCCTTCTTACTTTTGCTGTGGTTAATTAAAGATTTGTCCAAGTTTTATCTATAAAACTTCAAATTCAAAACATTTCTGGGGTAAGCTCTGAGACAGCAAGTTAAGCTGCCCCAGCCTTACCTCACACAATGTGCAAACAGGCACAAACACAGGCACACACTGGCAAACGGATTCAGTGTTTCTTATGCCTTAATATCCTGTTGCAACTTCCTTGCCATTTATTTTAATGCCAGTCAGATATAACTGCTGGTAATTGTAAACTGGAGAGGTCATACAAACCTGAAATAACTTTAAGGCAATGGACACAGGCACTGAAGGTGAACCTGCCAACCCTTTGGGAAATTCAATTTACTTTATTTCATACTGCCCTTGGCAAAGAGAAAGAAAACCTAGAACACAGAGTTGATAACTCATTCGCATATTTGTTATGGGTGAATAAAAGAGAAAACCAGCAGGAGGGAAACATTAATATTTTACATTCACCAGATTCAGCGCTCAGTAACTACTGAAATGAACAGCTTGTGTTCCGGTTTCCATCTGAAGCATATTGGTTTGGCATCACAAGAGGCACTGAATTACAAACTATTAGTTATGTCTCTACAAACTCAGTCATTAAAGCCATACCTGCAAATATGCATAAATACTCTCTGGAGACAACTGGAGCACTAATGAAGGGTTATTTTCCTTCTAGCTGCATTTTGGTAGCTAGAGATAGGAGCTGTAGCCCACAGCACAAGCTGCAGCACAGAAAGTATCTGGCTCCGAGTCAGGTTTTCTTTCCTCATGCTCACATGTGCAAACAAAGAAACACCCAATACAGTTTTTAGGGATCTAAACCAGATGCAAAACGCATTCCAGTGGTGTTACGAAGTTATGTCTGGGTTTTTTTATTATTAATACATATAATAATTCAATTAATCTCCATCTGTCCTAGATTTATTATTATTGTTCCCTTAAAGGCCTTCTACCTACACTTATGCAAACATATAGCATGAAAATTTGCAATGCAGCTGTGAGCACCTCTAGGGTCAGAGCTTTGTGATTTGCAAGAAGCAAGAACCTTATTCCCAGTATCTTCCGTAGTAATACATAATATCACCAGAACAGAAGTGAGCAGAACTGAAGGGTGTTTTCTATTTGTGAGTGACGTGTCAGGGAAATTACCTAAGTGCTACAGAGCTGTTCAGTGTGAGGAAGAAAATTGCAACAGGAAGAATTTTCAGGGAGAGCTAGGAGCTGGTTTCTAGCTACTGCATGCTTGAAAGGTTTGAAGCTTCTGTAATGTGCCAAACCAAATTGCTGAGGTTTTCCTTTACTTGAAACAGGTAGGTCCAAGTGTAAAGCAGAGCATGCACTCACTTCTTTGACATAATGGCATAATCCATTGCTGATCTATTCAAACTCAATACGTATTTGTTAAAACTTGTAGAGTAGCATGCTCCAAAGCTCTTCATACAGAGAAGCTCTCAAGAAGAGAGTCTAAATTCAGCTTGTGTTCATGTGTCTAATATTACCCATTAGCTAGGTGAAAACCAAACCAGACAAACAAAAAACAAAGATAAATGCAATAAATGCAAATTCAAACCAATGCATAACACTAGACCTAGGGATGCATGTGGAGCTTGGGCCACCTGAATATAGCCATAATTGCACACTTCCACAAAAGGGGGCATATATGTCAGACAAGAGATGAGGAAATACAAGTGATTTAAATAGGAATGCTGCTTAATATTTAATTTCAGAACCTGAGGCTCGTTATGCAATGCAGTGGATCACCAGAAGTAATGTACAGAAAAAGCCTTGAAGAAATCTATTTTCTACAGTGTTCAACAACTTTGTCCATTTTCTCTAACTGTCAAATCTTTTAGACTCTTTCTGCATTTAATTAAAGTATAGGGAAACAGTCAAATGTGAGGATTTTCCTTCAATGTAAATGGAAAGACTAATATTACGTATCATTACAGTGCAGACAGAAAAGTTTATACAGAAAATTAAGGCCAGGTATTAACACATACATATCCAATAACAAGCATATTTGCTACAAAATGTGTGCATCTCCTGCCAGTGGGCCCAATTCTTTCTTCCGCAGTCAGAATTCAGGGAGCTAAACAAAACCTAATCTAAAACCTTATGATATTCAAACCCCTAAAAAATAGGTCTGTCTTTACTTGGGGAAGCAGCTGCCTATTAGAGCTGTTAGGATGCAAGTTCAAGGCATGAAAGAAATTTACTCCTTTGTATTAACTCATTTCCCTTGTTTGCTAAAACAAACACACACACAAATAAACCCCCCCAAAAGCCCACCCCAACTATAAGGAAGCCTGATTACTTGAACAAATGTTTTCATTGCTGTTTAGCTGGCTACCTTGATAGGTTGTAAATATTATTAGGTAGATGCAAGAAGTTTTCTCTCTGTGCTCCAGTCTGAAGCCCTGTACTAACATAGTTTCTAGTCTCACTATATAACAACCCCTTGATGCTTCCCCAAGGAACTCTCTGGTTGCAGTTTTGAGCACTCCAACATATTTGCCGATTTGACATATTGCAACTGATCCTTGGCTTCTGTAAATCAGCCAAGTTCCACCAACATCTCTGGAGCTACTCTAGCACTATGTTACATGGTTATATGGCTTGGCTTTAAGGTCCTATAAACAGAAAAATAGAATTGAGAAATAGTGTGGAGCCTTGCAATATCAACCTTTTAAACCTTCACAATGAGTTGCATAATTTTCTGGGGTGGTGTTCACAGTCCTGAGCTGCTTATGTTATATTTAGGCAAAGAACTGAGGCAACTCTAGGAATGTGTGACAGTTGTGTCACACTTGTGAGACACAGCAGTTTTAGAGGTCACACTCATTATTTCCTGAGTGGGGATAGATTTTAATTCTCATCTGTTTGCCTAATAGCATTAAGATGATGTATTATTCATAAAATGCCTTTGTGCTGTCTTTTAAGCAGCTTTGGTGTTGCTTTTAAGAAGTCTTTTTGTCGTTTTCTAATATTTGCCTAATTTAAGTATATGAGAATCCTATATGTGTATCCTCATACCATCTGTCAGCACTGCAACTCTAGGGAGAAGAATTTGTAGCTATGTATCTCCAGTAGATTTTAACGTGCCATAATTTTCATCAGCTTGGTCTTCAGGGGCATTACATTTGCCTTCCAGAAAAACTGATTAAAGGGCTTAGAAAGCTACTCTGTACTTGCCAGAGATTTCCCCCCAGCATTGCTGTGGGTGCTCCTCTCTCCTTGCTCACTCGCAGCCTCCCCCATGCCCCCCAGGCCAGGATGCTGTCCTTGTGCTCCATGGGAGAGAGTCAGCAACCTGCACATTGCATCCACTGGCTGGGCTCTGGAAGCCCTGAAAAACAGAGTTCAGTAAACTGCAGCAGGAATTAGTTCCTGCTCTGGAAAAAAACACGTTTATTTCCACTGAGACACTGAAGGAGCTCCCAACATTGTTTTTAAGGAAGGCTAAGAGGTTACAGAATCACACAGTATATCTGCTGTCATGTAAAAAAAAGTTTATATAACCCTGCAGACAGGCTGTAAGTCACAGAGCCAAGCTGGGAGGTGAGCTGACAAGGTCTGCCAAGCATCTGGCATATGCCACCCAAATGCTGAAGCTGAGAAAACTTGAACTTCTACCTGTAAAAGGTTGCATTTTTGGTGGACTATCTGTCACAAATATATTGAAGAGGTAGATTACTACACCAAAATGAAGGTTTTCCCTGTCTCAAGAATAGCAACTGAGAATTTAATAATTATCTTTAGGGAATCCATAATAAATTTTATGGAGAATTGTAGCAGCACACACTCTGAAGACTCTAACCTGTTTGGGCATGCAAATTTTGGACAGTATGTTGGAATTACTACTGCAGATAATAGTATTCACCAACTCAGAAAGATCGTGAAAAACGTGTGTCAACATATCATCCATATCAACTAAAGAAATTTTCTTCTTTTTTTTTCCTAAAGCTGTGCCTTTTTCCATGTGAGTGCTCGTTTACTGCGCTCAAACAATTGCAGAGGACCATGTTATCCATAGTTACTAACAGAAGAATCCACAAAAATATATAAGCACTTTTGAAATTGTTGGAGCTCTGAATTGGAAGGACTCATCTAATTTATGAGATATTCCAGCATCTTTGATATCTTCAGGCACTGACACATGGATTCTGAGTCCAGTCTTCATGAGCACTTCAGCTGATAATTAGAGCAATCCCTATCTATTTTGCAGAAGTGAGCTAACTTACTCTTTCTCATGCGTTTTAGTAACTTGAACAAATACACAAATTTAGGAATTTGCCTTCCTCATATTTCATCGTATTTACAGAATCCTGCTCAGTACACATTTTTTTTCACAGAAATTTCAGTTCATAAATATTTTTTTAGATTCAAGGATATTGTGGGACAACATACCCTAAGTTACCTCAGTGGCTCACCATGCCTTCAAATAAGTTGAATTTAAATTGTAAGATCCAAGTACTATAAGCAAAGCCACCATAATTCAGATATCTAAAATTTTAAAACAATATACAGGGATAACTTCTACATGCTAAACACAAAACACCCAACTCAGACTTAATAATATTATCCAGGAACAGTGCTTGGAATTTGTCAGACAAATAGCATACTAGTTGATTACTGCATTTTGTGTTATTTTCCAGAACAATGCAGTGTTTTAAATACAAAATATAACTATTAAACTGGAAACAAAGTAGGCAATTTATCTTCACTACTAAATTTACCTTTACATGTCAACTAGAAGGACAAGCTTTCAGTTTATCACTCATGAAAAATACCTTGCTCAGCCTAAGCACAAAAGGGCATAAGTTAGCAGCTTGAAATTGAGAGAAATATTCTTTCGTATGCAGTCATAATTCATGAAAGCCTATAAATTCACAAATGTTTTATCAAAGAACTCTTCCTTGGTTATTTGCTATTTCTTAATTTATGCTTTCTAAATCTGAGGCGTTTGTGTCAGGTTATGATGGCCATGGTACAGATTTCACTCTTCAAGGAGAAAAACTAGTCCAAATAGGAAACATAACATGTTGAGAGCATCCCATTGCAAATGTAGTGTTTCAGTTTGTTTCAATGTCGACAGCCTTTGCTTTCTGATCAACAAGCAGCATTTCAGACAGTTATTTTCCTGATTAGTAAAACTTATATTGGGTATCTTACAGTTTAGTGGAAGAGCCTCTACTAAAAATCGTGTTTGAAATTCAAGTGACACGTAGATTGTTTCTCATTTTAGTTCCTAGGGATTTCTAAAACAAAAGAACATTAGAATGAACATCCATATGATTTAATATTTCCTTTTAAGAGATAACTCTTGATTCCTTTCAAATAGAGGTTCCAAGAATGCTCAATTTTAAAATAATACAGATATCCCTTCCCAAAATAGCCATTGAAGTGAAACGCACTGTTTCTCCTAAAAGAATTCTAGCACTCTTTTGCATAAGACTCAATATATTTTTACTAAGCATTAAGCTTACTATGTTTCCTTCATTACTACTGTGTGTTTTGAAAGTGGACTCATTTACTTGTTGGTAATCAGTAATAAACTGTTTTTCTTCTTGTCTCCCTTTTTTAATTCCCATTTCAAGGTTCAAAACAGACAAAAAGTCTTTGAACAAAATATACCACACTCTCCAGCGTTAAAAAAAAAAAAAAGCATGACTTTATAATAATTGAGAAAATCAATCCATGTCACAAGAAGGCTGTGACACTTAATGGCATTTTATTTTCACCTGCCTGTCTTTATGCTTCTGTTGCTGCTGTTTAGAGATGCTTCTGACCATCTCAGAGGTAATAGGTTTTGTCCTGGTTTTTACTTCTGACCCATCTCAGACAAGTTCAGTCATTGCTGCCTAAGAAATTAGCTAAATGAGGTGTGTGTGAAAAATGTTTTGTTTTCTGTTCCCTAATTAACAATAGAGTTGCTTATTGCTCTCTCTGTCTGACTCAGTTTACCTAGATGGTTCACTGCATGCCTGGCCTTCATGAATCTTGCGTTTATAAACAGGTTGGATAATGTAAGCAAAGTAAATAGTATTAATATCTCAACTGTAACCAGACTTTCAACAAGATGAAAGTAGCAATAATTCACAATTTTTCTACACATTAAACAAGACTGTCATCACTGTTTTACCTAGAACTCTAGAACTATTTTTGAACATATTTTTTGAACCCGTGTCAAAACTTAATGTAGTCATCACATAATCTGAAAGAAAGAATGAATGTTGTTCACTAGAAGATACTATGAAAAGATTTGCTTTTCATGAAATTGTCAGAATATTTCTTTTTCCCTTCAAGTAGTACAGTTCATCCTCACCCATATCCCTGATACAGTCTTTTTGTACAAATCTTCTAACTTTTGCCATTTACCAAGTAATCACTTGTTTAAAAAATTCCCATCCTTTCTCAGAATCTTAAGACCATTTTATTTCAGATAGGAAAATATGTACCAGTTAAAATAAAGCTGCTTCACTCTTTATTTTGCCAACAAAGAAACTTGCAGGTTTATAGTGAAAATTAACCTTTCTTTTGCTGCAGGTCAATGAGATTGGCTAGAGAACATTTAGGAACTCAGCATTCCTTGTAATGGAGTTTTGAAACCCTTTAACAGGCAAAGCAAACCAAAACCACACAATAGGAATTTTCTCTAAGGATACTCATGTCAGGCACTAGGTAGCTTTTCCACCTTTATTAAGCCATTTTGCAGACACTCCACTCACTCCTTTCATAGAAAAAAAAAAAAATTGCAGTGTAGTTTTCTTGTACCTGAATTGATTAAAATATGGTAAAGCTTCTAGGGAAATCAGTAAGAAAAAAAACACTTAATGCATGATATTGAGCTATAATTCCTTTGGGTCTTGCTCATTTCCAGTTCTCATTATGGCTTTAAATAGCTTGTTAAAAAGGTGCAGATTAACATTTCTAATAAGCTTCTGTTTATAGCAGTTAATGTTAAAATTTCATCCAAAATATTAAAAAGGGAAAAAAACCGCTCATGAATTCCAATCGTTCTGTTAGAAACAAAAAAACAAACAAACAAACAAAAAAATTTCATTATATAAAATGCTTTAGCTTACTTGTAGAGGTAACCTAGGAAGATTGTAATGGCTTGTTTACTTGCAGGATAATTATTGCTGAAGGGTCCAGAGAGAAATAGGTATAGCTCATTCTGTTAGTGCTGGCAGATCACTGGAGAAAATAAGATCTATGTCCAAGAAAACAATTTTTTTAATTAACAAGGAGTGCAGAGAATAAGGGAACAGCCTTCAAAAATATAGATCCCTTCTTCAACTTAGATAATAAACTAGGTGATATGTTTCTTTTGTATCTTTCTCTTTGTCCATTTCTCTTTGTCCTTTTCTTATTGTGTGAAGACTCATTTATTATGCTTTATAAGAAGAATTCTCAAGATATGCAAGAAAAAGGTAAGCAATGATAATTCATTATCAGTTATCCTAGAAAAATCTAAAAACTTACCCAAATTATCCAATTCTATGAAACCCTGGAACATAAAGTTTCTAACATTGTTTCTAGTTTTATTTATCTTCCCAACTTAAATCACAAAAGTAATGAAGACTGTGGAACTTCCAGTTCATATCAAAACACAGCTGAAACATAACAAGTAAGAGCATTTCAAAGATATCAGTGTTCAGTCTGTGCATGTTCCCACTGCTCTATTATTTCCTGCATGGCTCTGCATTAAATTTCATTTTTATCAGAGAATCAGACTAAATCAGACATCAGCAAAATGCAGCAAGAGAAATTAACCTCCCCTTGCCTAAAGGTCACAGATTAATTAATTTTAAATAAAGATGAAATTTTAAAGCTGCCTGCTTGGTTTTTTTTTTTTTTTAATTCACTTTGTGACAGATTAAAAAAAAAAGGAAAAGAAAAAAATTGATGATATAAGAATACAAGGTTTCCTGATATGCTTTAGTATTTACTTTTTTTGATTGAGGATGACATAAAAAGCAATATCAAAAGAATCTGGAATGGTTTTGCTTCATTCCTTTTCCTCTTGAAGTGCAAAAAAAACCTTCTTTCTTACTCTGTAGATTACTGATTTCTATTTATTTAAAATTATAACTAATATATACTCTCATTGATCTTGATGATACACAAGAAAAAATAATTTAATGCAAGTCCCAAGTTTCAGAATATATAAGCACAAGCATAAAGTAGCAAATCTTTACCAAATTAAAATTTAAATCTTAATTTTAAGTGACTGCTGGATTTGCCTATGATTCACATGCAAATTGAGCCCAGGGCCACGTATTAAATTAAACAGCAAGACCAGAACCTTAATTTTCTTATACTACAAGAGTGGGACGAGGGTTTTTGAGACTCAAACTACTTAAAGACCCTGCCTAGACTAATTTCTTAAGCAAATAATTCAATTTTTACTTCCCTCTGCTCTTATGCTAGTTCTCCCTCTTTTGATTGTATAGACTTCATGAAGTAAATGCCATCATTTACTGATTTTTCTCATGGGACCTAGAACAACTGCTTCCTGAGTGAGCAAAGTACTTTAAATAATATGGGGTGGGGTTTTTTTATTCTGTGCACTGAGCTCACAAAGCTTCTGTCTCTTCACCTCTCTTCTACAAGCTTGCCAGTGTTTCAACTGACAAAGTCAAGGGCTCAGAAAGATAAGCTGAAGGAAGGCTTTGCTCGTCATTTCTTTGTGCCTACTACAGAAATAAGAGTGTGACTTTGCAGCCTGCCACTCCCCCTGAACTTAATAAAACCACACTTTTATTAATTGTAAGAGTTTTATTAACAGTTTTGTTGACAGTTTATTGGCAGTAGTTTAATTAAACTAAAATCTCTGCCATAGTATCCAGTTTGGGGGTTGTAAGAAAAGATCATAAATGTTTTCATTTTTTGTAGGATGCTCAAACACTGTTATCTTATGAAACACAAAAGATACTACTTCTTGCAAGGGACCACCATATTCTACAAAGCCATAAAGTCCAGATCCATAAAATATTGTGCAGGAAGCAGAGGATGTGGTAGTTCCTGAAAAAACAACAATAGTGTCTGACATTATCTCTCCAAGAGAGAGGTTTGTTTCTACATTGAGGTAAATGTGGGGTCTGGATTCCCTTCTCTCCCTGACAAAGGTAATAGGTTCAACTTGACTCATCAAACGAATCTATTCTACCTAAAGTCTGAACCTGATATAATAAGTACTTTGGGGGGTTTCAGCATCAGGAAATGAGGATGGTACTTTCTGAGTCATTCTCTCAACTGGATCATGCGTGGATCATATTTTCAATGGCAAATTTTAAAAGGGCCCTGCCTGCTCCTACTCCACCACCACCAGCAGTGCAAGACATGGGCACTCAAACAAAATACAAGCAACAGATAACTAGCTGATTCAGCTTTGTACATTCTTCTGACTTCACTTTCAAAACAGACAGGAAGATCAACAGATCAGTGGTTCATTACTTGTCTTTTTTTCTCTTATATATAAAGCCAGAAAATATTTTGGAAACAAGCACTTTAAAGGAAACAATATGACATTTAATCTCTGCATTAAAATAAAAAAATGAACAAACTCTCTACCCAAAACTGAAAAATAAATATTAACATCTATAACATTGTCCTCTTGGGATAGCTTCATAGCATACTGTAGCGCTGAGGCTTGACAGAAATTCAGGGTGTCACTGTTGAACAAAGCAGTTCGATCGCAAAATCTCCTTGGCCCATGGGCAAGAAGTTCAAAGCCATTTATAACATCACTTCTGCCAGAAGGGAGCTGGGATGTGTTTTTAATACTAGTTCTGAGGCACAGAGTAGACACAACAGAAAAGGACCGATTTCATCTTCACAGATGCATCACATAACTCTGATAACCAACACAGAGGTGTCATTTGAAAAGATTTGTTTACTGCTTTCAATCCTCAAACAAGAGTAAGTATTTATGAGAGATGCAACAGGTCTACACACCTGTTGTAAAGGCTCTTGCACTCACAATGCTGGTTCAGACCAGCAGGTCTTGCTCTGCTACCAGGAACTAAATTCACCGAGCCTTTCCTTCCCATCCTTCTCTACAAAGGTGAGTGAAGGGACTGAGCAGAGATTTCCACTGGGCCCCCACATGACCTGTTTAAACCTTGTACATGGCTCTGCAGTATCCTTTCTTTACTATGGCTTTGGGTCTCTATGGCTAAGCTCAGAGGAGGTGGCCCATGGCACAAAGAGAGGACAGCTCTGCTGCCAAATTGCAACATTCAGTCCTTCATACTGGAAGGCCTTGACTGTTTCTAATTTCCTGCTATGGGGATGTCAAAGAAATGTCTCAGCTCCTTGAACTCTTTGCTGAGCATCCCTCTCAATGCAAAGAGGTCTGCTCATTGAATTGGGCACAGGCATTAGAGACCAATAAACAGAATTAATCTATTGAATTCAAGGAAGTGATGATCTTCATAAAAAATGTTGTGGCAAAATATCATTGTCCATTTGTTTCATACTGGATATTTACAAAAAAGAATATTAAAAAGTCACAGAATAATGCAACTATGCTTTGTATTATATAATTAATCTTATGAACCAGATGAAAAATTACTCTAGATTAAAAAATTACACAGAATGGGGAGAAGGGAAAAAGATACAATAAAGGCAATTGGTTTTGAATCACATGAAAATCATGTCAGACTGATGTATAATTTAATAGCTATTGTTCATTAAATATCTTATTTTTTAACCCATGTGTTAAATAAAGGATAGGGTGAATAATTCTGTTTTGGTTTTCCCCATGTCCTTGAACAAGTCTGTCTTGTAGTCTCAGTTATCCTCTTTATCCTTGAGGGTAAAATTATCAAAGAAACAATCTAATGTCATGTGTGGAAAGAGCCAATTGTGAGTATTCCGTTGCAAGTAGTCTGACTGTTGCTTGATCACTTATTTATCTCTTTCTTATTTAGAAACATTCACACCTTACTTCAGGCTGCCTGCTTCCTAAGTATTTCAGGAGACAGGGACCTTAAAACATGTGATGCGATATGCTAGGCTGTCTGACGACAGATAACATATCTGAAACAGGGAGAAGGGAGAAGGAGTCCTGCTGAAAAGTGAAATGCCAGAATATGCTGTGAAAACACTTTGGACATCCTGAGTACTAAAAATGCAATCAAACTTTCTTAAAGCTTATTTACACTCACACACACACTTGTGCACAAATAAAATTTTTAGACATGTACAGCAAAATTAAAATTCACACTTGATTGCTGTAATTGATTTTAATGTAGTCCTTAAAATACTACCTATTTACCTGCTACCTGGTGTTAAAAGAAGCCTTGTGATCAATGCTCCACAAGGCAGTTTCTCAGCATAGTCAAACCTGTGGTGATTTTCAGCCTTGAACATGTTTATGCATAAATGTATAAATTGTCAGTGTACAGTTGCATTCTTCTACATGCAAAATTCTTTGTGTCTTTCTGTTTCTTTCCAGGAGTATATTTTCATCATATTCAGTACAGGAAAGTATTTTTCCCAGAAATTTTTCAAAATGAAAAAGGAAAGGCAGAGTGCTATCCTGCTTGAAGAGCATGTTGGTGAATCCATGGAGAAAAAATCTGCTTTTTCTCTGTGTGTGTGTGTGTGTGTGTGCGTGTGTGTGTTAAGTTTACTGCCGGAATATGTTTTGGCTGACAAAAAGTTCTGACTGCATTCTGTGGGTTCCAAAAGCCCATAACAGAGGCAAAACACTTCAGTACAGCATTAGTGCGGCACGCTGTGCTGCCTATGTGTTGCATATATTGCTCTACTGCTTTAAGACCCCCAAAGGAATATGTACAAATAAACGAGGGAATTAAAAGACATTTCATCCATTCAGATGAAAATGTATATGTACTGCTGCGTGACTGAGAAATCAAAAGGCTAACTTCTGGTGGTCCAGAAGGTGACTTTGGCATTAGGAACATGCAATCTTCACATGATTGTATTCTTTCTTCCAGAAGAAAATTTTAATTTGACCTTTTTGTTTCAAAAGGGATTAGATGAGAGCCCACATGCTAAGACAGAGATCAGTTAGCAGAATACAAGTCTGGTCTGCACATCCAGTTGCACTCCTATCCACTGATTACCCATTGCTGATCATCACCTCTTAGGTGGGATGGCAGAGCCGTCACTGGCTAGGTGGAGACTCTGAAGTTCTGGCTTTGGCAACTCCTCTTTCCTGCTGTTGAGGTGAAACCCGAGATCCTGACTTGCCCTCCCTTATTTGTAAGCTTCAATGTGTAATATGGATGCATGTGCTGAATCCCTATAGCTTGCTTACTGGCTTCAGTTTTAAGTTTGTTAAGTACATATAATTGGGCACCAGTTGCAACAATCTAAATACAAAACCCAAAACACTCCTTAAAATGTCTGTGGAGTTCAACAATCTATTCTTCTGCATGATCCACATGCAACAAATTTGTTTGGTATTTTTCCAGAGCTACACAAGCATTTTCTTCAATATTATCTCAATTTCAAACCAAACCAAGGTTTGTCAAATGCTTTTTCTTAAATGACCATGGAGAACATTTTTTTTCTGAGATAGCTGCACTGGTGAGAAGCTGTTTCTAACATTTTCCTCAGCTAAACATGCACCCTGGCATGTTAAATTTAAAATATGGAACTGTTACTCCATTGAGATGGCAGAGTTTTTACCTGATGAGTTCAGAAGGGAAGAGGAATCTCATAACAATCATATCAGTGTAGATAAATGTAAGGACATACACTCTGGGAGAAGCCATCCACACAGAAAAAAAGATCCACAAGTGAGGGCTGTAACCAAGAAAAGACATTTTTATGTTGACTACTGGGCTAGACAGACTGCTACCCTGATCCAGCATTTACCTTTATAGGTCTTCTTGAAATGAGGGAAAGTGCTTCTGTAGAAAATTTTAAATGCCATCCCATTTCAATGATCTTCTAAAATATTTTTAAGGGGTGCATTCCAGAAATAAATTAATGCAATTTTGCCCTATAGAATAGTCCAACAATCATTCTTAGCAGCAAGGGGTCTAGGAAGGTAGATTTGAGAATAAGCACAGACCTGGTATTTCCTAAAAGACATTAATGGATATTTGTTGACAGAACTGCCTGTTGCCATTATTAGATATCCTTAGGTAAGGTTGTACAAAACAGCACTAATTTGAATGTTACTGTGTTTTCACAAGAACAGGATTACATCAGTTTGAACAAAACATAACTTCAAATTGTCACACCAGCTCTCACAACTAATCTGAAAGGAAAGCACAAAATAGCAGACATTTTAAATGTGACCTTCCTGTAGCCAGGAATGTCCTTCTACATGTGAGGAACATGCAAACTATATTTTTGTGCAAATAAGTTCTAAAACTTTGAAGCCAAAATTAGAGTAGACCAAGTTCATCAAGGAAAAATTTCCACAGTTTCTGTTCTAAAGATGTTAGAATTGCTCCAAGTAGTCCCTCTTTAACAAAAAACCCCCATAGAATCAATAGGGTTGGAAGAGACCTCCAAGAAATATGGAAGTAACTAGCTACAAATACTGAAACAAGTTGTCATGATTATAAAGTGCTCTGAAGCATCATTTTGCTCTGTAATATGCTAAAGCTCTCCTTCTTTTAGAAAAAAAAATGTAGCTGTTTTTCTCTGAATCACGTTTAATTTGGCAAAGATGTATGAGTTTATTGGTGAATTAAGTATTCCTTTGAATAGTGCTATATAAAAATGAAAGCAGCGAACTCAACTTTTTCAGCAAGCAGATACAGGGTAAAAGTTGTCAGTGTGTTCCACAGAGTGAACCATTAATCATTTTTGCTGAACATAGATTTCAAATACACCCTTTGGGATTTCTCTTACAGACCCTACACATTTGATTATATCTGCCATAATTAATTACACAAGCAAATAAAACCATTTAACAAACTGAGGATGTGGATCTACATGGCACAAATAGTTCCTTTGAATCCTTGATGACATGAGCTTTGAGGTCCAGGATTGGAGCCAGAAGTCTTTCCATGAAGCCCAGGGTCTGGAACAGATACAGAAAGTGTAACCCCCATATGCCAAAGAGCAGCCTGAGTGAGTCTCAGGGCTTTGTAGCCAGACCCTGAATTCAGCACAGATCCTGTTGAATTCAATAGCCTGGTTTATCACATTATCCTGAGACTGCTGGAAGCACATTTTCTGCTCATTTTCCACTCAGACATACTACTGGCACACTCTTCATCAGGTTGTAAAGGCAAGTCCCTTTTTCTTTATTTCATTCCTCTTTAGAAAAAAAAAATGTAAGCAAGACATTCTCTAATGTACTTCCTCTGATGTCTCCCAAATGACACTACTGGTGAAACATTTGTTTCATTTGCTTTAACTGATTAACCTCAGTGCTGCTTATTTCCACTAGTCCTTCTTTTTTTTACACAAGCCAACATTGGAGAAACACATTGTTTCTCTCACAGAGGACAAGTTTTAAATGGGCTTCTTGTGGATTTCCATGAAAACTCCTTAAGAACTAATCCAAAGAGGAGAGAAACACATGATATGCAGTCATAGCAGAACTACAAGTGCTGGGATGCAAATATATTAGTGAAAAGTATCTACCACACAACAACACTTTTAGTAGTGTTTCTGAACAAAAAGCACATAAATAACCTCACAAGAAGAAAGGCTCTGTAGGAATATTCTTCTGAAAACGCAAGGTCTTGATTCATTAAGTTATAGTTAAAAAGTTTGCCCTAGCACGCCCTTTCTGGGTGTCTGAAATAAAAACCATCACATTCTCACTGTAGTGAGAGCTACTTCTGTGTGGAAACTGTATGAACAACCACACTGGCATCGTGCTGTGCTCAGGCTAAAACGCTCAGCTGTGAAGCTGAGCTCTGGCAGAGAAATGTATCAGCAGAGTTTTGTAATTTCCAGTTTATATTGGACCACTCTGTAGCATAGGCAGAGAAAGTCAGATGTGACTAGCCCTGTCTGTGCAGAAATAGCTCTCTCTTGGGAGTGCAGGGTGAGCTCGCCTTTGAGGGTTTGTTAGTGAAGAGGGAGAGGTGCAGGATCCCTACCCTTGTTTGCAGTGTTTATGAGGTGGGTGTTTTTAGCAGAGCTCAGTGCCTCTTGACCTGCAAAACTCACGTCTCAGACATCTCATATGCTGTTGTTTATACTACTGAGATTAGTAGGCAGAACACCACATGCTTCTTTTTTTTTTTTGTGGAAATTGAAGTACTGCTTCCTGTTGGGCACTTGACATATTCCCATATATTATTGAAATCCATGGGGAATTAGGTGGTAGAGAGTTTTTTTCAATTTACTTATTATCTCCCATCCTAACCGTATTGATTTTTTTCCCCCTTTTATTTTGCTAGAAGGCATCTTGGACTGAAGTCTCATGAAAGAGGCATTTTAATTACCTCACATTTTTTCCCGTTGTGAATCCTTCAAGCATTATTGAACCCAAGTTGTTTTTAACTTATTCACTCTTTTAAAGCCTGTTTTCTCAGAAATCAATGTTTGATCCCATATCCATATCTAAACTGTGTTCTGTTCACAGACTTACAAGGCTGTGTCCTGTGCAGGAAGGATTAACATGAAATGAGCACTGTACAAACCTAAAAATGAACTTTTGTATATTGAAAGGGTTACATAAAGATACACACATCTGCATTGCAGAGTCAAAGCTTTACACTAACATGAATTCTGCTTGTTGAAACAGTAGTTCTGCTATAATTTTCCAGATTTCCTAATTTATGAGCTTTCAGACCAGATTTGGACTCAGGTTGAGATGATATAAATTCAGACTAATTGCTTATCATGTTGAGAGCTTTCTCCTCAACAGGAACAAACTCATCTATTTTTCCATTGTATCTCTGGGACCAGTGTCATTGCTGGACTCAGAGTACTGCAGTCGAACACATTTCATGGCAGAGAAAGAAGAAAGAAATGTTCTCCTCTGTTCAGGGTTTCTCTGTGTAACATGTAGGACCTCAAATATTTATTAGTGGGGTTTTTAGAGTATGTTTTCTTACCAGTTTCCACTTAAATAGTCTAACCAGACCAAACTGTTCCATACAAAGCTAATCCTTAGCATACCAATATAGCATACCAATATAGTATATTAATCCAGTATAATAATCCATATTAAGGATTTGATCTCATCTTAAGTTATAAGTAACCCATCAACCTCTTGCCTAAGAGTGCTTGAGCTGCATTTCAGAAATTTAGCAGAAAAATCAATTACCTGAGGTTTTAAATGACTACTGCCATATAAAGCAATACAGAGGATTTTCAGAAAACATCACCAAAACCACATCCTAAAGCCAGAGCCTTTGAGAAATTCTAAAAAATTAAAGTTGAATTTGAGAAATTAAGGAGTTTTAGATAAATATAAAACTTTTGTCTAGACAGAGCAACTTCTCAGCAACAGGATCTCAGACAGTCAAATATTCTAGTGAATGTGAAAATCAAATACTTCAATTTTTTTCTTTGCCTCTTAACAAAAAGAATTGGCACCTACTTTCATGAAGACTAAAAACAATTTATTTAAGCACAATTGTAAATGTCTTGTAAGATGGTAAATATGCAAATAGGGTCCCTTGTTTGGCCACCTCTAAATTGATTGCTGCAGTCTGTATATTTCTTAGTTGTGTACACTATCCTTAATTCCTCTTTCTACTAAAACTTTGAGTCCCAAAGCTATAAAAATCAGGTCTTTATATGTTAGCACCAAACAGTTTTTTTTTAAAAAAAAAATTAGCTTTTTTTTTTTTTTTGCTTCTGAAGATGAAATTCTAAAATCTTTTGTAAATGTCAAGGGTTTGAATTAAAGACAAAATAAACAAGATTCCCTGTCAGAGCTCCAGAAGGCCAACTTACTAGACAGAGAAATCCCTTAGGCATGACTGTTAGTCTGCTTTTGAAAACCTCTTGCAATTCCCTTCAGTAAGAATTATTTAAAATTAAGAGGAGTCAGCTTGGTTAGATGCCTTCCAATAACAGAGAAATACAGTGTTGATTTCATGTGGAAGAGAGAAGCCCATTACAAAAATAATAAAAAAAAAACTTCCATTGTCTTCTGTTTTATTAGACAACTTCATGTTGTAAAATTGTGAATCCCTTTTTATTTTTTTTAAATAATTGACAAACATATTCTTCATATTACTCCATTTGTATAAGACCATTTTCTCTTTCTTGTTTCCTTCATATATCATATAAGATTGAGCAAAAATTTTACTGAAAGAATACATCAAATATCAAGAGCACCTTTTGGAAGAGGTAGTCTTATATGTATGTGTTTTCATTGCTTTGAAGATTGTGCTTCTGAAAGAGAAATTTACTTGCACTTGTAACATGTAAAAACATATTCTTGTTCAAGCTACTTTTTTTTTTCTTGTCAGTAAGTCATCTCTTCTTTGAGGGAAAATAACTCCTGGAATTGCAAAGAAGTTTCAAGGAATGTTAATTTTAATTTCTTTTTCTTGAACAAAAATTGTACACCAAATATACCACTTTGGTCTTGTTTTTAGGTACAAAAAGAGAGAGTGTTTATTTCCTGAAAAAAATTTACAGGAATCTCCTTCTCTATTAAAGTACTTGTGCTCACATAAATGAACAATGAATGGAACATGCAAAAAGAACCAGTTGAATGATGTACTGAAAATAAATAAATGCAAACATCAATACCAGGTGAATTATTTTTATTTTTTTTAAATTATGTGAAATAGGAACATTTCAAATTACATTGATCATCTTTTACAGAAATTCTACCCTAGGAGAAAAGCATACCACAAGGCATCCAAAACCAAGAAATTACATGAGGAAATTACAGTTGGTGTAATTGTGTATCTCTTGGACCATGATGTCTCCTGGAAAAGAACTTGTATGTGATTTAAAAGGGAAAAAAAAAAGAAAGAAGTTGTTCTAAACTTAAATTAATTTTACCATCCTAGAAAAGTCATAGTGGCTGCTTGAAGAAACTAGGAGAAAGTTAAATCACTAATTTCAGTCCCACAAGGGTTTGATATGAGGACCTGTTTCTTACTTTTCTTCTGGCAGTTGTAGGGATGTTCAAGGAAATTTCTGCCAGTTGTGATGATTAATCATTTAATATATCTCAAGTGCATGCTACATATTATAATTCCAAACTTGCAGTATTCAAAAATATGAGAACTAATCTAGAATATTTTTGACAGCCTTCAGAAACTTGACAGTCCACTCAGCAGATTTTTCTACTGGGTAGTTTCAGAAAGCCCTACTAAATTCTACGCGACTGAGCACTGTCCTCATCTACTAAAAGAGGATAGTTGTCTTTGTATTTATTGATAGCTTTGCTCTCTACCACTGTCACAGTGAAATCAAACTGACATTATTTATGTAACTTTACACAAATCATGGTGTAGAATTTGACACATTCATCACTCTTTTGGTTCCATGCATATTACAGTATTTATACCCCAAGAGTATCTCTGAACAGTGTTCAAGATACATTGGCTCGGCCAGAGTACTACATAATATGCTTGCTAACTCACATGTTCTATGGAACATTATTATGCATTCCTACATAGATGTACTTTCTGTTGTGTACTATTCAGTATTCTGCAGTGGTGCTTCTCTGACTTTTCTAGAAAAAATTACTTATTTATTTATGTTACTACATTGGCTTTTCTTTTTCTTTTTTTTTTTTTTCAATTTAATTGGTTTGAAACCTTACAAGTTCTCTATTTTGTCCGTTTTCTGTTCACTTTAATTATCACATATTTTGACCACACTTGAAATGATAAAAGACATGTTAATATGTGGAAATTGTGTGCTGTTTGGCAGAAGTGTTGTGCTTACTGTTTTGATAGAAAAATCCTTCTGTGTTAACTTCATTTTCTTAAACACTTTTCTTTTAAAAGTCATTTTATTAATAAGTGCCATGGAAATTCACACGTGTTTATAGCATAGTTAATTTTAGTTTTTTACCTCTTCTAGTGCACTGATGAAGATTCACCTAAGACGAGCAAATTTGCTTTAAATTCATATGAGAAACCATTCAACACACATCAGAAACAATACAGTAAAAATAGTGCTTAGTAGTTTTCTGACAGGCCTTGAATAAATTACATTTTTTTAAATTGGAAATTTGGATGTGTTTAGGGTTTTCAAGGATCTTAACATTCTTAGGTTTTAGCTCTTCTACTAAACCCATACAGCACAGAGTATTGCAGCCTTGGGCAGTAAACAAAACCATTCAAAGTCTCAGACTACTGCAATGAAAAATAAATTACCAGTTCCTTAGAAAACAGATTTGTTAGAAAATTCGGAGAAATGGATTTTTAATTTCAGAAAAAGGTATGAATTTCCACAAGCTTACTCGGATTTGATAAATATTCACACAATCTGAGGTAGCCACTGACCTTCATTTCTATTCCTTTTAAATCTTTCCTAGATTCTTCACTGGAAATGGTTATGCTATTATTTGTCATCATATGTTGTAGCCTCTGTCCAAGCATACATTATGTGATACCAAATTTCATTACCTCGCTCCAACCTTACTGAAAAAAAAATTGTCGAGCTATGGCTATTTCTGCTAGTTTATAAGTAGGGAGCCAGACTATATTACATCAGGCAAGATGAGACAGAAGAAAAGAGCACAGAGCACAGGAGTCAGTGTGCTGAATCAATAACAAGCTGGTAACTCCAGAATTCAGAAGTGAAACATCCACATGAAAAGACCCAAAGAACTGACACAAAAGTGGAATGTCAGAAGATGGCAACTCAGGAACATCGAGGATCATCTTGCTTACAGGAACAAAGGCTGACACATCTTCATCTACTTGGGCATAGCTTGGACAGCAGGTATGAGGGCAGGTAAGTGTACAGATGTCTGGCCTTGAGGCACGCTGCTCTCAACACACAAGAAAATTGTTGGATACCAACAGGTCATGGGTATAATTCTATTTTGAAGTCTCCACACACAGTAAACAGACACCCAGGCAAAAGTGACTCAGGAATCTCAGGATTTATAATACTATTTGTAAACAATAATAATTTGCCTCTTGACTACACCCAAATTCCCAAACTAAGAGTGATGTACAGCAATCCAAAAAGGAAGTCATGCCAAGGAAACAAGAAAAAAAGCCCAAGGCCAAAAGAGGCACTGGCAGCAATGCCTTAAGCATAATTAGAGCACAATCAAATATAGCACAATATTTCCAATGAATCCATAGGCCCTAATATTTTTCAGGGCTTTACTAAAGTCCAGGGAGAAAACCTACTTTCCCTTATCCATTAAGCCATTTGTACACATCTGCCATTCCATTCCAAATTAAATGAGAGTTTGAAGAGAATCCTTGCTGACATCTTAAGTCAATATCCCTCTTCCTAGCTCTCAACACTTTTACCTTGGCTGTGGAGTGCCATGAGGGTTTAGAGGGATGACATTTCAGAAGCAAAATGAGGGTGAGAAAAATTCTCATAGCAACTTCAGAACTACAAGGGAAATACTAGAAATGGAAGTAAAAGTTGGAAGTTTTTAAGGCTTGATGCAGACAATTTATGAGGAGTGAGAGAACAGTTAGATAAGAGCATTCCTCTATCACTGAAATTCAAGGTAATAAGAAGGGATTTAATAATAAGACTTAGGATTAGAAGTAACAATGGTGTGAATAAGTGATAGGCATAATTCACTTGAGAACTGATTCTTGTGTGCACTGCTAGAAAAACACTAACAGAGAGTGGTACAGAAAATGTGCAGTGGAAGAAGCTTGTAGTTGAATCCTAAAGCATATCTTAATGATAACCATGAACATGGTTATCTTTTCCTTTTGAGGCTGCACAAAGAAACTTTTCACCTTCATTTCTGTTCAGAATGAAAAAGGCAGTTCTTTGCCATTGTTAGGCAGATGTAGTTAAATCAATTGTGCTTCTTAATATTACCTGGACTACTTAGGAGAGTCAAGTCACTGATTCTGTGGTGTCTTTGGGGGGTAAAAATAGATACAGGAATCTTTTAAGAAATAGCTTCAAACATGATAAATAATGGCTTTTTGTGTTCGAGTTAAGAAAAGTACAAAAGAATATGCAACAATGCAAGAAAAATCATAACATTTTAAAAAATTCAATTACATGAACTGAAACTTGCGTCTGTTTGAAGCTGCTGCTAAGGTTTCATTGAAAATAGCTGGCCTTGTACTATTTTGTGAAGTAGCTTGTATTTGTTACAAACCTAGCCATTAATCTATCCATCTCTTGAGGATCTAGTCTGCATGATTGTTCTTTAATTTGAGTGCAGCTGTGACTAGATTAGGAATGATTATTCTTTTCTTTACCTCTGCTGTTTAGTGCACTGCTTCTAGTTTACAAATACAAGTAAATAAGTATAATTAATTAATTATAAAGTAAGAAGTGAAGGTGGGGGTAGGAAAACCAGAACAGATACTGGTTTTATTACTCCTGACAGACATAGACTGCATCTAGCTGGTTTACTGAAGACTTGGATAATGTCCTTGCATTCATTTCACTAAATACAGTAGCTAATCAGAAGCACATTATGCCACTGCCATAATTTTCCACCAGAACAGCATCCTTTAGATGGTAGCTTTGCAGTAATTTCATGAGGGAACAACTGAGCAAAATCTTTTATTTGAAGTCTAATTTGATTTCAATAAAAATTTCTTTGTGTTTTGTTTTCTCTCCTTAACTAGAGCTAGTAAACTGCTTTCTCTTGAAGTCAGGCATTAAGCAGTATTCCAGCTCTGGTGAATGCAGTATTCAACAGGGACAAGTGATTCTGGCACAGGAGATTTTGCCATGTCAGAAATTGTGTTCAGCTGGTGAAGAACGCCCAGTGGCCCAGCCCACAACTGCAGTTCCTGAAAAGATTCTAGTCACTAAACTAGAAGGACTATGGTGAGCTGAGAAGAAGGATCTTGTTGATCTGTGGATTTCTCTATTGCTTTGGTAGGCAGTTTGTTGGAGTCTGGGAAGCATGCTGGCTTCCACCATAGACCATGATCAGGTGCTCTTCTCCATATTTTATTCAGACTTCTTTAGATTTGTAGTTCCTGCCAAATTTTGGAGGGCTGGTGTTTGTTTTTTAGGGTTTGGGCATTTGTTGTTGTGGTGGTGGGGGGTTTTTTTGGCTGTGTTTTTTTTGTTTGTTTTTGGGGGGGTTTAGGGGGTTTTTTGTTTGGTTAGTTGGTTTGGTGGGGTTTTTTTGTTTCTTTTGTTTTTTGGTTTTTTGGGTTTTTTTGTGGGGGAAATGTGGGTGGGATTTTTTTATTTTGTTTTTTTTTTTTCAATTAATGTTTCTGATGCAATAATGTCTTTTCTTGGCTCTTTCTGTGCTGGCTGCTGGTGGTCTATGCATGGCTGAATAAATACGGTGTTTGCTTTGCATTTCCAGTTCCAGAAAAAGTACATTTCTGAAATGTTTTTGTTTGTGTTAAAGTGGACTAAATGAACCAGCATGTTTACCACTGTGGTTTATGAGTATCTAAAGAACTCCAAGGGCCTTTGTGCTAGGTTCTGGCACACACTGAATGTGATTTCAAAGAGAAAGGGAGTCTGCCTGGAGAACAAAATATGAAGTATTTATAGGACCACCTGTGAGTTCACCTAGCAACCCACACGAAAGATAAGGTACTTTATTCGATATCTGTATATATATATAAGCATTTTCAGTTAGATTCTTCTCTTCATGTGACTTAAATATGGGCTCTAGGCGATTGTATTTGACTAAGATATGATCATTGGTGACATCTTTTGTAATGACATCATCTTCTGTAAAGGCAAATAATAGTTCTTTCAATGAGAAAAAAGCAATTCCCAATTGTAAAGAGCTGACTTTCAATGAGTCACTGCCCAAACATGCCCACAGGACAATGGAGTTGATGGGAAGCTCTTCACAGCTTAGAATCCTGTGCCACTCATGAAGTCTAACAGCATTTTCAGTCACTATTCCACCTGAGAAGTTGTGCCTAAAACATATTTTTCCCATTTTTCCATCTCCTTCCTCCAACTACTGCAGCACATTTTTTACTAGTTTTTCTTTGGCTAGCCTTTTGGACAAGTAACTGAAATTGGGTACTTGCTGCAATATAGTTCTATTAATGCCAAACTACAAAATTTTGCAGCCTCAAAAAAACCCTGCCTCCTTTCATCTCAGTGGAGACACCCCAATAGTGTAACTGCTAATGGATTGGATAGGTTCCTGCCAAATAAAAATTTATGTAGCTATATTTTAATCAGTCATTCATCTAATGTTATTTTCCCAGTACCACAGATTTAATACTACATATTGGGGATTCTTATTTCTTCCAGTATCTGTATTTTAGAAGACTGAAATGGTTCCTCTCAAATTAGTCTGAAATGCAAGAGTTTCAGATTCAATGATCCACATGAAAATACTTTCAATTTGAATTTATGAAAAAACCCAAGCACTGTAAGCCACAAATCAAACTAACTCAAAACACTCTTTTCCACAAGATTATGCAAGAAAAGAAGTTGAGTTTTCCAGCTCATTGATTTCACTGACTCACAACTCAGCTTTGCTGGCTTGCTGGTACTGCTGCAAATAGTCTAAAGGCAACTCCTAAGTACATGCTCTGCCAAAACATTCAAACAGCCTTTAACTTCAAGTTCAACTTTAGTGTATGGGATTCTGGATAATAAGATGATTGTGGCTTAACCTCAGCCAGCTGGCAAGCACCACACAGCCACTCATTCACTACCCCACAGGTGGGATGGGGGACAAAATTGGAAAAGTGAGAAAATTTGAGGTTAAGGTTAGGACAGTTTAATGGGGAAAGCAAAAGCAAACAAACAAAGCAAAAAAAAAAAAAAAAGGAATTCATTAATCACTCTCCATGGGCAGGCAGGTGTTCATCTCCAGGAAAACAGGGATTCCATCATGCGTAATGGGGACTTGGGAAGACAAATGCCATTACTCAGAACTTTCCCCCCCTCTTCCTCCTGCTTCCCCCATCTTTATACACTGAGCATGGCACCATATGGAATGAAATATCCCTTTCATCAGCTGTGGTCAGCTGTCCCAGTCATGTCCTTTATCAAATATTTGTGCATCCTCAGTTTCCTTGCTGTAGGAGCAGTGTGAGAAGGAGAAAAGGCTTTAACTCTGCCCAGCAGTAACAAAAACGTCCCTGTGTTATCAGCACTGTGTCCAGTGCAGATCCAAACCACAGCCCTGTACCAACACTGTGAACAAAATGAGCACTACACCAGTCAAAACCAGCACATGAGACTAGTGAATAGGACATAAATCCAGGAGCAGATTGTGTGTGATTCAGAGTATAATTACCTTCAATTTGTTTTCCTTGTTTAGTAAATCTCTTTACGTTACAGAATCAAGATGGCGATTTTCAGTCACATTATAGGCAAGTAGTTATTTCCTTTTTTTGAGAAAGACGAAGAAGTCTGTCCCACACCTCAAAAACAATGATTGCATCCAGCGCTACAATTCTTCTTATACCTTTGTACAATATTTCCAAGTGTTACTGCTGAGAAATCATACAGAAATACAATTTCAAGGGAAATTTCTTTTCATTTGATGCAAAGGTATAATCATACAATAGGAAACAAAACTCCAAAGCATAAGTTTTCCTTCCTTGTCCTGCCCCATTTAATTTTCACCTAAAAAATAAAATTAAATATTTATTGACTGGTCTAAATCAGAGATTGTAAAATGCAGACAATCTTCTCACAGTTATTGATTTCTGTAACTCCAGTTTATCGTGCTGTCAGATTTTCCCCAGTCATTCTCTCTAAGCAGGTGGAGAAAGAGACATGTTTAAGCAAAGCACATAGAATAAATAAATCCCCTCCAGACTCTACACTATTAATCAGTCTGGTCAAAGATCCTCTGGTGGAAGAAAATCTGTGAAGAGGAAGAAATCAATGAGTGGGAGGTACAGCAGGTATATTCAGCACTCAGGTTTCAGTGAGATAGTGGTTAAAAGTGCTGAATCAAATGGCCAGTTCTAATCAGGCAAGTAGCTACACCCAATGAAATTGGTGACTGTGAAGTTGTTTTTCTTCCCTGTTACTTTCTTGAGATTTTGAACCAAGTCCTTTTGGGTAGGGATCAGTGTCACAGGAATTAAGCGGGAGCTGAAGAAAATAAAACACTTGGTCTTGAGCACAGAATTTATTAAAGCAGACATTGAGAGAAACGCCTGGGTTCCTAGGACAGGACAAGCGCACAGATTTGTTACTTTCTCTCCATAAAATCAATTTTACGCATTTTAATAGGTATTCTCAGCCTTCTGTTTAAATTGATTGTATTTGTAGTTTTGTAGCATGTAGAGTTTTTTCTTAGGTTTTGGCCGATATCTTTAATTCATATCCCCACAGACCCCTCAGATGTGTCAGAGAGTAATGACTTTCTTATCAATACAGAGCTAGCCCAGATCACAATTACTGACCTAGTTCAAAGGACTAGTAACTCGTCTACAACTTCTTGAATTCCTTCTTTTGCCACCCTTCAGTTGTTTGGTTCTCTTTCTCCACTAACATTTTCTTGTTTTCTGTAATAGTGAATCTGTTTCTTAACACTAGACTTGTCTCCCAAGGTCAGATACTGAATAAAATTTGATTTTACTTTTTACTTTTCATCCTCATCAGCTTCTCTGAACAAATGACTTGAAAGATGCTTTGAGCATGAAACTAGTATTTCAGAATATTGAATATTAATATTGCATCTCTCTCTCCCCTCCCTCTCTCTTTCTTCCTTCATTTGACCACATACAATTAGTTGGAGTCCTTTTGTGCCCATCCAAGATTGCAGTATTTGTTTATTTCTCTGGAAATGTTTGACAAATAAGAGTCTACCATGTGCAATAGTTATATCCAAACTTGGTCATTCTGTGAATAGACGCATACTGGTAGCCAGGGCTACCACTAAACTACAGCTGAAATGCAAACAGTAGATTTGTTCCATTATCTTGCTAACAACTGGGTAGTACAGAGATTTTCTATCTCATAGAGTGTCATGTCCGATATTTAAATGGGGGGGGGAATTGTATAGGAGTGGCTGATCACAGCATGGGGAAGGCAAGGCATCAGTCAGTGTGTAGTGAGCAATTGTATTGACCATCATTTGTTTTTCTTGGGTTTTAATACTTCCTCTCTCTTTATCTCCCTTTTAATATTATTATTAATAATAATAATAACAACAATATTTTACTTTTATAAAGTTTTCAAACTGCTCTTATCTTAACCCATGTATTTTTACACTTTTCTGATTCTCCTACCTATCCCACAGCAGAGGACAGTAACCGTCAGCTGCATGGTACTTACATGATGGCAGGGAATAAACCACAACAGCGTATCAAGTTTCTTCCTTACACCTTACTGCAGATCAAACAGTCACACTGACAGTACATAGATTATCTCTACCTGTGTGATAATCTAATAAAACTCACTCTCTGGAAGCTGTAAATTAAAAATTTCACCTTCCTCTCTACAAAAAGTGCTTGTCTAGGCTAAGAGAAAAGTGTGTAGCATTTATGTTACAAAGAGTTACTGAAACAAATAAAATACTGAAGTCAAAGTTTTTTCTCCTCCTCAACAAGAATTTCATAACAGCTCTTATTAGTTCTTCTGAAAATCTGCAGTGTTTCAGTGAAAAAGAGGAGAGTTCAAAAATATGCTAATTGGACAACATGAGTTAAGAACATCAGAAAAAGTAGTAAACACATCCTTATGTCAATCATTCCAGAAGCAGAGCTGTTCATTTTCAGATCTTCTTCCAAAATGGATTAAAGACTGAACAAGCAAGGCAACTCTTTTAAGTATTGTGAGTCGGTTGGTGAGGACAACAGGAAGTACCCTTTTTCCCACTTGCGTTCACAACCCTTGTTAATCTCAGCACTTTGAAGTCCATAAACTACTAATTAATCCTAAGGTGTTTCTATACTTGCTTTAAACTAACAGTGACTGGAGCTTCAGTGAATGGATAAAGTACCTGTTTTCAAACAGATAAATCTGGTGAAGAAAATGCTGGAAAGTGGAAAAGAATATAATTCTAGTGTATTCATATCATGAAAGTGAGGGAAAGTATTCTGGATAGAAAAGAACCCCCACCATCCATTTCAGTTTTGTTTTCATTGATATGTTTAATAGATTTATTTGGAGATATTTTATTCTGCATTAAAAGTCATTTGACCTGCTGCTCATATTGCAAGGCTTTCCAGAGGCATCTAACTTTCCACATGCTTTGCGCTAGGTGATGAGTGTGGGCGTCAAGTAACACAGGGATTTAGAGACTGAGGTTTTTAACTGTATTCAGTAGGAACCTACTGGCTGGGCTGCAGAGTAGGTATGAAGAATACTTTGCCAATAAAGACTTCAAAATTAAGTGCCTTCATTCAGTTTTGACCCAGAATGCTATGTTTTAGAGATTTTGAACTGCTAAAATAAAACACTTGTTTTTCCCATTCCCAAAAAATGGTACATCTAAGGAAGCACTTTCTGATCTCCTCCTTTATCAAAGCATCACTGAACATGCTGATAACATTTCCCATCTCTCTGTGCTGGTGGAACAACTCTGACACAGGTTAAAGCATCAATTTCTCCACCAGTTGTGAGAACTGCAATTATCAGAAGAGTGGAAGAGAAAGCACAGAAAGCTCAGATCTAACACACAGCTCATTTGAGCTAAACACTAGGCAACTAACAGAACAGGAAATAGTCTGGCCCTGGTGTCCCCTGAAGTGCAGAGCCTCATCTATTGAAATTGAAAATCTCACTCCTACTGTCAGAGTCTCCTCGCAAATCAACTGCAGACACTTCATGTTTGCAACAGTTCATTTAACTCTTTAACAGTCTTGTACTTAGTGGTTTCCTACTCTCCAGGAATTAGTGAAACATGGATTTCTGCTCTCCTTGCTACTGTCATGCTTTTGGAGTCAGTGTTTCTATACTAAATTGAAACTGGAATACATGTCTTTCAAATCTCATGTCCAGGTTTGAATCAAATTCATCAGATGCTTTTAAAGAAGCTCTTGCGTGGGGTTCTAAATGTTCTTCTCTTCAATGGGAATGGAAAGACAGGAAACTTCTGGTCCAACTATTGCCTCTATTGATTTAGATTTCACCTTGAAGTTGTGGATAGTGGAAGAGGATAACTTCAACAAAGGCACCTGCAAAGTCAAGATTTGTTCAAGAACCTGATATCTGTGTTCCTGACAAAAAGCAGAGATATGACACAAGTCAGTCAGAAGTACTGATTTTAAATATTAATTCTGAGCTATAGAGGTCTCCTTTCTTCCCAGATTAATAATCTTGACCCCTCTCTTTTCATTTCTAAACTAGGTGCCTTCTTGCTACTGTCTTGCTCCTGAGCATTTTAAAAAGAAGTGAGAAGATATGATTGATTAATCAGCATCTGCTGATTGTGTTTTCCAATTGCTTCTTATTTTGATGGAGATCTCTAAATATCACACTAAGGGACTATGCCAGACTAAAAAAATTGTCTGAAGGAGTCTAGTCAAACCACCTCAAATATTTAATTTTTCCAGTGAACCAAGCAGATGAGCTCTCTAGAGAGGAGTGGGCAACTCTGCACAGCAGAGCATTTCATCACAAAGGCTTCTGGGGCGTCCTCATAAGCAAGATGGGGGAACTATATTAGGCCAGGGGAAAAGGTTAATTTGCAACAATACTGTTGCATAAACAACTCTATGACCCAGAGCTGCCCCACCATCCTGGGCAGTGCCAATGGGAAAGCTACATCATTTTCTTCAGGGCTGCAAATCTTCATCTATTCATCCATTTACCAAATACAGATGTGTAGTGGTTTCACATTTGCCGAATTTGTTTTGTTAAATTTAGTTTAGTGGTCTATCTTTCTACTATGGAATAGGATTAGAAGAAAGGAAAAACGGGCTTAACTTAAAGATAGAAACTCCAATGAAACCTTTTTAAAAGCACTCCCCTCCCCCTGCCAACAGTTTTTTTTTCTATGAAACAATGTAAAGAGACAGGAAATCAGAACTCTAAGTCAGTACTACTTATAAAATAATCTTTCATTCTCTCTTTGAGAGAGACAAGTCCCTCCTGATTTTGTTCTGGTAACTTTCCACAAGAGACACAGTCTGTTTGTGGCTTCCAACTCCCACAAAAGCAACCCGCCTGAGAATCTGCATTTGTGAGCTTCCCAAAACGTAGCCTTTCCCATGACTACATATGGGCTGTGGACTTACACATGGGGTTTCACCTGTTAAAGGTGCACAGCTCCACAACAAAGGATTTCTCATTCTTCACTGGTGATGAGGCTTCAAACATCTCATAGGATCACTAGGTTACAGTTTCTAATTCAATATCCGCTCAGTAAAATCAGAGATTACAGTTTCTAATTCAATATCCACTCAGTAAGCACAGACACCTTTGCTTGAATCCACAAAATCATTTCCCCATTCATAGCCCATGATTTAAAGGAATATTACAGTCTGTTACCATAAATCAAAGCCTAGAACTAAGGCAACTTGTTGTCTCCTCTACTTTAGAAGTCACTCTTCTTTACTGACTTTTATATCTTCTTATTGTCTCTTTGCAGACCTCCAATTTGGCATTTCCTCTCTCTTTGAGAAGGGTTAGAGTTTTAAAAAGTCTCAGTCTGTGTTAGGAAAGAGTTAACATTTCCTGCCTGGGCCTGCAGACGGCCACATGGTCTCTGCCACGGTATCTCTGAAAGCCTCAAATCCTCGAGGTGTAGAAAAGCTCAGAAATGGTGGCCCAGATCTTCTCCCTCCCCTCCACCCCTCGGTCTTATGGGGTGGGTTTGGCCCAGCCTGGGCTCAGTGCTGCTTTCTGGAGACCTGGGGGGTAGGAGGTCATCTCCCTTGGCCCTGCTGGCGGTGTGGGGCTGGCTTTAGCATCGGCTGGATGTCAGCAGCCGTGGCTCCCCTTTCTCTGCCGGCATCTGCTGGGCTCAGGGACCCAGCTCGGCTCCAGCCAGGGCCATCCCCATCCCGGCTGCCCCAGGCCGACCCCAGGGACAGTGAGGCCTAAGCGAGGCCCTGCTGCCCACCCCCCCCAGTGTTACTTCATGGCAAGCCTGCAGCAAAGAGGATTTTTCCCAAAATCCCACCTGTATTTAAGCCATGTGTCCCAGGGGTGGACACTTGTATCCAATTGGCCAACCTGGCTGTCAGTTTTAAAGCAGATCACTAATTGGCTTTTACCATTCATGCCAAACCAACACAAGATGTTAACAAGCCTTGGGTTTCTCTGGGGTTAGGCAGTGGCCCAGCAGTCACAGGGCTCTTGATTGTTTTTCAGGTGTCTTAGTTTGAAGTCTGGCAGCCCTAATATGCACAAGCCTGTGTTGGATCATATCAAAGGGACTAATAACCTGCTGCTGAACAAAACAAATAAAATCCATCTCCTTCCTCTCCAAAACACTGAGTAATTTAAGAGATGCCAGTGGGAGGAACTAGTGAATTCTTAATTTCAGGTTGTTGCTCTAAGGGTACACTCAACATTTACAACAATGAGCTGAAAGGGAACCATTTTTTTAATTCCCTGTACTTTGGCCAGCTATCACAAAGCAATAGCTCATCCACTGGAGTGTAAACAAAATAATCTTGTTTTCTATCTGAAGAGTTATATAGAGCTTTATAAAAAGCTGAAGAAGGCTAATATGTTTGTAGGTGCTCTTTTGTATAGAACAGCTGGAAATGGTGCATTATGAATATTGACAACAAATAATTTGTTTGTACTTTAGTTGTATAAATTGTATGCCAAAGAATGAAAGACAGTGGGTGCTAATAATGTGGAAACTTCCAAGTGTGTATTCACAAAAGTTCCATAAATGTGACTGACTTGGCTTCAGTAGACTTTTGTCATGTTTTATCTTCACTGAGGTAGCTCTATTGATAGTTCCTTTGTTACTGTGAAACAGCAGAAAAACTCCTTACAGTTCTGCGTAGTTGGAAATTATCATTGCTGGAAATGACATTATTCCCTTTAGCCTTCTCATCTTACTGAACAACATCTAAACACAGTAGTTATACCTATGACAGAGTGCAGGACTGGTGCAACAGAGCAGACTTGTTTTCAATTCTTAGTTATCTGGAGAAATATTTTGTTGTGGCTTGAATTTTATTATGAAAATTGGCAGCAAGGTCAGTGGAAAAATTTGAAACAGTGAAATTGAAAACTATTTGAAAGATATGGTACCATGGCTGGGGCCTGGGTTGGTTGCAGTCCAGCAATTGCCAGGTGAAGCTGCAGCCTTGAGTTCTCATGACAGAAAACAAAGAGGGCAAGACAAAGTCGAGGTCAGCAATGCAAAGGCAGGGCACAGGCATTCCTGCAAGAAACTGTGGGCAAGAGAGGCTGACAGGCAGCAGAGAGAGTAACAAGAAGTGTCCATGGTCAAATCTCAGGTCTTGAACTAATCTGACCTTCCTTCCCAAACAGATACAGCCTGAGGGAAACACGTCTTTTCTTGTTAGAGCAGTGTGATAAATAAGCAGAAGGCAAAGGACTCTGCTGCGCCGTAGGATCCAATACAGAATAGATTTGATTTACCCAGCTATGCTCCTTCCCTGTAAATTTTCTCCCAGATTGCACTTTCAAGAAGCAAGGTGAGAAACTGTTGTGGTTTAACTCCAGTCAGCAATAAGCACCACAGCCTCTCACTCACTCACTCACTCACTCACTCACAAATCCCTCATCACGCTCATGGTGGGGAGTTGAATAGGAAAGAAAAGGGAAAAAATCTTGTATGCTAAGATGAGATTCCTTTAAAATAAAATACAATTACTGCTCTTATAAATGAGACTAATAGTTTCAATGAAAAGGAGAGAGAAATAAAGCTCAAGAAAAACAAGTAATGCACAGCACAATTCTTCACCACCTGCTGACCAATACCCAGCCTGCCCCTAAGCATCAATCAGTCCCTCATCTGGATAACTCCCCCAGTTTATACACTATGCATGGCACTCTATGGTATGGAATATCCCTTTGGCCAGCTGGGGTCAGCTGTCCTGGCCATGCTCCCTCCTACCTTCTCGTGCAACTCCTCACTAGCAGATCATGGGAAACTGAAAATCCTTGACTTAGGGTAAGCTCAACTAAGCAACAGCCAAAATATCAGTACATTATCAACACTACTGTCATCCATAGCCCAAACTACAGCACTGTACCAACTACTAAGAGGAAAATTTGCTCTATCCCAGTTGAAACCAGGACAGAAACTTGCAGTGTTCTCTATAATAGTGAGGATTGAAGGGTTTAATTTTTACCTTGATGGGCCATATAGAGAAGCATTCTCACATATGGAAAACTATTCTCAAAGTGAGAAGGATTTCAAAGATTAATAGCCAAATTTTGTTGATCACCTGTTCTACTAGGCAGACTCCTGATCTCCCATTTAGGAACCCATTATCTTCTTCTTTATTGCAGATTTCTTCCCACAGAGTGAATTCTCATCAGCTCATAGAAGCAATATGTTCCTCATCAAGTCTGTTCATTTTAAGACTTTTTAATAGGCTTTGCTTAAAGAAGTCTCACCCCCAGTGGCTCTTCAGCAAGCTGTATTAAGGCAAAAAGGAGTTTCCCTTTCAAATTAATTTGGTGCTATGGGTTAACACAGTTTTTTAGTTAAGGAAGAATACTGCCCGGTCAGGACCTGTTGATTTCCTATGGAAGGGACTGGCACCTATCAGAGGCCAGGTTTAGATACTGACATATTATTTGAGCACTGAGGGCGCTGAACAGGACTTTGGGAAATACCCATATGGATGCTATCTCAGAGGCGAGCCGGCTCTGTCCCTTGCGGCCTGGCAGGAGGTGACACCAGCCATGGGGCAGCTGGGTGGGCAGCCCGCGCTGCCCCACTGGGCTGGCAGGCCAGGCCACGGCCGGGCCCGGGGGCAGCGGGGCAGGGGGAAAAGCCCTGGCTGCTAACATCTAGCAAGTTGTAAACTCGCTCCAGCAGCACAGCACAGTAGGAATATTAGGCATGAATTAATAAAATATGAATACCAATCTAATATCAATATCCAACTGGACGGACAAAGACTCTCTAACACTTTAGAGTTAGAAAGTGTATGTTTATTATACTGGCCGGGCAGCGCGTGGGATAGCTCCCTANAGCTAGGACAAAAAAGCACAGCTGTCTGTCCTTCATATGGGAGAGGAAAATTATTTTTTTTATTTTATCTTTCATTAAGGAGAGGAAAACCCGTCTCTTAAGATACCAGGCAGAGAAAACAAGCAACTCTCAGAGCTTCTTGTGTCATGAGAGAAGAGACGAAAGGTTATATAGTTTGCCCCACTTTATTCTAAAATGGTCATTAATAAAAACAGGGCAGGAAATTCGCTCTTTATTAATGCCTTTATTTGAATCAGCCTGGGGTGAGGTCCCCACGAGTTGCACACACACCGCCGCTATAGCCAGCGGTGCCCCGGAGAAGAACGTACCCAACTCTGTCCACTGAAATGCACACCGAGCTGGGACTTCTGTCCTCATGGCACCTCCAAAAACACAGTTGCTGTCTAGGTCCAGGGGTCCCATCTCGGGCGTTCTCCTTATAAGTCAGGGTGAGGGATAAGACTGCCCAACTTCGGGAGAGGGTATTCTTGCTTCTGCACAACCTGTCCATGTCCTTTGATTGTGCCTTGGGTGATTTAGTCCGATCATGTTCTCCTACTTTGAGGCGGTTTGTCCTCCCAATTGGCACCAGGCCTCCTTCATTTGCATATGCGTCATGTTTCTCCTCCACCTCTTGGTCACCATGTTGGGGGGCAAGGGGTTCAACAATAGCCCGGGGAAAGGAAACAAAAGAAAAGGTGAGTGACAACCAGGGATTACAACATTACTACCATGCTAGTCGGCCAGGGTGTGAATATTCAACAAGGGACATCAAACCAAGAAAAGGCTTTAAGGACAATGATTGCCTGGTTCAGGCTTATTTATTTTAATAATGACCTTAAAATAGCTTTGAACTGATAAGCATAGTCTGCAATTTTGTTTTCTTGTCTTTTTTTCCTTTTTTTTTTCCTTTTGTAATTGTTTCCATTACAAGGAACACATTACAGTCCAATCTTCGGCAGATCTCAGCTCTCTTATCCTACATACCGCTGAATACTAAAGTCATTTTGGTAACCTGACAACATAGAGTGCCATTCCCACAGCAGCAGTCCAAATATAAGTAGGGTGCATTGATTACTCCTGAATGACAGGCAATTCAGATCTGGGAGACCAAACAACCCACAGTCCCATTCTCCAACAAGTTGTTAAAATCCTCCTTTTAGCTCTCACATTGACTGTGCTAGTGCTGTATAGGGAAGAATCTCCTTTAGTCAAATGTACTGTTAATTTAGATGAAAGCAAAGGATTTTTTGAAGGTTAGGACAGGAGGAGAAATCTTTCTCCTGTTCCTGTGAGGAGCACCTCCAAACGAATAATTTTCTTCTTACATTTCCTTAAAACTGTGCAATCATTGCTGGTATTTGAAGAGTTTTCTGATGTACTATGATATATTGTGTTTAGACATTTTCTATATTTTAATTTTATTACATTGCATGCAAATATGCATGCAAATATTAATTGTATACAAATATTCCTGCTTTAATTTTGACTAGTGTAAGAATTTTCCTGTGTTTATTTCTATATCCCTCGTTCAGATCTTCAGGCTCATCATATCTACTTGGCAAGTATTTTTATTTCTCAGTCATGTCTAACTCTGTACCCAATACTGATAATACCACTGAAATTTCATCCTCAGTTGGATCTTATGTTCTTTTTAAGGTTTTAAAAGCTCTTGAATTTTGTGTCTTGATGTATTTTCTAAACACATAAATTTTTTTTATTATTGAAATATATGTAATTTCTTCTCTCTAACCTAATTTTTCATTGAAGTCACAATTCTTTTTTTGTATAGGCTATATAGTTCTCTGATTTTAGGGTCACTGATAGTTTAAAACCAGAGCTACCTTTTACCTGCATTTTGAATTCCATCAAGTTGAATTCAGTGTTTCCCAGAATTCGAATCTTAGTCAGTTTTTCAACCCTTCCACCTGGTAGTACAATACCCAGTTATGTCTCAAAACAGGGTCTTTAACCTACATACCTGAAATGTATTGCAATCAGCTGTCTCCATGTGGACTCTGAGAGGTAAAAAGTACCCTTCTCAACAGGTGATTTTCCTCATCCACACATAAAGACGAGGAGAATTAAGCTTGGGATCTTTTTCTTCATGGTATAACTGATCTGTGTCAGCAGAGAGGGAAGAGCCTAAATGGATCACACAAATGGATACACAAAAAATTACTGCAGGATAATCTCTTATTTATTTCACATTTATAAAGCTGTTATCAAAAAAGGAATTGATTTTTCAAGGCAGAGATGCAGAAATTGTTTTATAAATGTTGCTTGTATGTAAAAAGATGACATACTGAAACTACAAATGACATCTAAAGAAACTTAGTCATCAGGTTTTGTAGTTGTATGAGGTCTTGGTGGGAATGTCCCTCCTAGCCTCTATTTGCCAAATCTTTAGAACAGTTTATGGAAAAAAACGTAGCTGCTCCAAGAATAAAAGGCTTTAATTTTAGATCAACTGCTGAAATACAGTTTTCATTAGAAACAAATGAATGTTAGGGGTTCCTAAATTTAAAATTGGTGAATTACATTTTGTTATCATCAGAAAACAAATGGTCTCATAATTGATCTTGCAAATAAATAAAGACAAACTCTGAAGATCCAATAGAAGAATTGCTAGTAATAGAAAAAGTAAGTTAATAGAAATAGAAAATAGAAAATAGAAAATGAAAGTTAATAGACTCCTGATGTTGAGAAATTAGGTTTCTGAGATAAAAATGTTTGTCAGTCTGAAATTTAACATTTGACCACATAATCAATTTTTAGCTTATTTTCAATTACTAATTTAAAGAGAATGGAAAATAATAAAATCATTTGAACACAAATTTTACTCTTAAGGATGTTCGTTTTTCTAATCTGTATGCTAGGTGGAACACATTGTGCTCCCATTACTTTGAAGAACTTTTAAGGAGTAATGTTGAGAAAATCACTAAGGTCACCTCAATTTGATGAGGAAAGTAACACTAATCTGGATGATTTTGCCTGAAGAGATTACAAAATGCCTTCCAGCAGCTCACTGTACGCAGCAGAGGAGGGTTGGGAGATGGATGAAGAGGAAAGAAGCAACAAACATCTGGTGAGTACTAATTATCCCAGCAATACAACTGGACCTCAGGGAGGGCACAAGGCTCCAGTGTGCTGGCTGGATCTGTGTGTGACACATCCAGCAACAGCTGCTAAAGGTGCAGCTCCTGCCAGATGACACCACGGTCTAAGGAAATAGAAGGTATGGGCTTCGGGAATTTCTGCAGGAGGGAAGCAAAACTGAACAGCAGGAGAATAGCCGTCTCTATACTCCGTTCCAGGAATATCGCAGTTTCTAGCGCTCCGGGGCCAAATCCTGGCTAGCTCTGGCCCCGGAGCTTGACCCAACAGTGGACCGAAGATGAAAGACAGAGGCGCTCTTCCTTCCTCGGGACACGGTCCGAGTGGCTTTATTGTAGAACCCACCTTCCAGGAGGAATGAGAGAGAACGGCAGCAGGACCCCCACTGCGG
>WBMY01013278.1:0-85148 GCA_013397315.1 Donacobius atricapilla
CGGGGCCTCCGCGGGGCCGGGCCGCGGGTGCCGCTCTGCCCCGCACTGCCCGGGGCGGAGGGTCAGGGGTCTCCGAGCCGCGGGCTCCGGAGGATTTGGCTCCTGGGGGCTCTGCGGGTTTCTTCCCGTGTTTTCAGTGTGATAGAACCCCACATCCCCCGGTGGGAGATCGGGCTGCGCATCTTCCCCCCACCTTCCTTCCAGCTGCTCTCGTTTATTTTTCCCGGCTCTTACAGCAGATGCATTAAATATTCATTCTTTGTCCGCCTACTCCAAGTCACTCCTGAATTCATAAACCGCTCTCCTTCTGCCGTTTTTTTTTTTCTTTTTGTTTCTTTCCAATCTCTTCCATTATTTTGTCTTAACCTTTGTCTGCCTCCTTTGTGTGTTTTCTTTGTCAGTTTTGTGTTGGGGAAAAGCAGTGTGCAGCAGCATCCCGGACGCTGCGGCATTGATTTATATGATAGCATAATGAAGTTTTCTCTTCTTTTCCCAAAAGATCTCTTTGCTTTTTTGTCTAAGCACTCTTTATTAAACCATCATTAGTCTCTGGAATCACTCAGTGTCACGAGGCCGTCATCACTATTTGTCTCTGCTACATCAATACTTGCAGAGCACAGTTCCTGCTCCCTCTTTCAGCCCTCTCATCTTTACTGAATATTTACCCAAGAGAAAACCCTCACTCACCCCGTGGTGGCTCAGTGTCTACAGACACCTGTTAAAGGACTGCAGCTGAATGTCTTCTGAGTGCTCACGTGGGTTCCTACTGGGTCTCCCTCACCCGCTTGCTGACATCTTAAAAAAACTCTTTATAGATCTATGAATATGTTTCCCCCTGCTGCAATGTAAGTTTGTTTGGGTTTTTGTAAAGTATTTGCCTTCTATGCAATTTCTATCAGTTTGCCCAGAACTAGTGTCAGATGTACTGGTCTGTTTTTCTACAGATGTCTACTGGAACATGCTTAAAACCCTGGAATACTCCTAAAGCATGGCATTTGCCATCTACCAGGTATTATGTGTTAAGACAGTGTTGGAGAAGTGACTTGCTGCACGTATTGAGTTCCAGCTGAAGTGAGGGATTCAGTTCATACCAAAGAGGTTTTTGAACCCTGGGGTGAATATTATGTAATCTTGGTGGTTTGTTACTGTTTATTTTCTTGGCTTCTATAGTTCTCCGAGACAGTTCAGTTTCAGACAGGTTCTCAGCCTTGTTCTTCATAGTTTGAGATTTCAGCTCCCATTTCCCCCCCAAATTCTGCTGTGATGAAGAGGGATGCACAGATTTTTTTTTTCCTCTGTCCTGCCCTTACTTTCCTTGAATGACCCTTCCATACCTTGATTTCCACCTGATCCTGCAGATTCTGTCAGACAAGATGGGTTTTCTCATGCATGTGCTTTGTTTCTCTGACTCAGAAGAGTCTGTCCTCACTGCCAGAAGATTTTCTGGCTGACAAATAAGTCAGCAAGGCTAAATCTGACAGCACTGGTGAAGGGAGCTGGCTGTTGCCAGTCCCTTGGCTGAACCCTGTACCATGGAGCACTCTGGGCTGGAGCCCCAGGGCCAGCTGAGGGAGCTGGGAAAGGAGCTCAACCTGGAGAAAAGGAGGCTCAGGAGGGACCTTGTGGCTCTGCACAATTCCCTGACAGGAGGGGACAGCCGGGGGGTCGGGCTCTGCTCCCAGGGAACAGAGACAGGAGGAGAGGGAACAGCCTCAGGCTGGGCCAGGGTAGACTCAGGGTGGACATCAGTAGGAATTTCTCCATGGAAAGGGTGGTCAGCATTGGAAGGGGTTGCCCAGGGAGGTTTGGAGTCCCCATCCCTGGAGGAGTCTGAGGAAGGCCTGGACATGGCACTCAGAGCTCTGAGCTGGGGACAAGGTGGGGATCGGGCGCAGCTGGGACTAGATGGGCTTGGAGATCTTTTCCAAACACAATAATTCCGGGATTCTCTGAAATACCAGTTTGAAACTTAGTATGAGCAAGGTGATTGAAAAACAAAAAAGTCTCAGAAACGTTTCCGCAGTTAAGTATGGGGACCCTCGAGGTGCCGTGGGTTGGGTGGCAGATCCCGAGATTTCCACATGCTGATCGGTGCTCAGACTGTTGGACTCTGCAGTGAACTTTATTCCATGGATGATAGGGAACAAGGTTCACGTGGGACGTGATTTCAGAATTTTCGTCATAGCAAAAAAATGAGACATCCTTGGTAGCCTGGGCTTGAGTGTGAGCTCTTGGAGCTCTCAGGCTTTCAGCAGAAGAGCTGTGAATATAGATGTAGATAAAACCTATGTCTTTCAAGCCAAAAATAGGTTAAAAATCACATCCTAGATATAGTGCTTAGACACTGCCTTAATGGCTGGCTGTACAGGGAGCTCAGACCTCATCCCATAGAACACTCAGCCCTGAAGGTGTTCAGAGTGAAATGAGGAACCCCATGCCTGGGGAGAGGTCAGCTGAAGGCTAAGGCTGAGATGGATTCCTAAAGTCCTACTGCTTCCTCATGGTACAGGTTTGCTTTGATGATCTTAAAGATCTGTCCCTAAAATCTGTTTATCAAAAATAAATTTACAGTTAATGTTTAAAATCTTCTCAAGGCCCTTTTTCTTCTGTATGTCTCAGTCCTTGCCCTGCAGTCAGGGCTTATTCTGGGCAGACAAAAATTCAGAGGGTTAAGGTGTGTTTGTCTGTGACCCAAATGAAAAGGCATTTTGTTAGAAACTTATGTTCAAATGTGTATAGAAGGTGTCTCCTTTCTTCTGGTTTGGTGGTGGCACATAAGCCATGACACTGCTGCTATTTCAGCCCTTCCCAGCTGCCAGCAGAGGCGGGATGCTGCATTTGTTGGTAATGTTTGTCTGCTCTTCCCTGCCCTTAGACTGTAACATCTTCACTTATTTCTGCCCTTTGTGAGCTGTATTCTCCCTTCTCCTCTCTATGTCATTTTGGGGAGCGCCATGAAAGGTGTTGCTGCTGCCTCTCATTGAGTCATTAGGTGAGGCACAAAGGGAAGCTTGGATCTGAGAGCTTCCGGGAGGCCACTGTTCCTCAGGGCTCTTCAGTCGAGCTGGGCTGGTTGGTTCTGGGCTCCAGGAGATCTCAGCATCAAGATCCCTGGCAAGGTGTCCAGCTTTCTCCATGTCAAATGGTGCAGCTCAGAGATCAGGAGTTCCCTGTGGAGTGCTGCTTTCTTGGGTGGTACTGCCAGGAAAGTCCCTTTTCCCTTAGTGTTCTCTGTAGTCCTATGATGTCCCTGAGCTCTCTGGCATCTCTTCTGCTTTTAGGTGGAAGCAGGTGTGCAACCACTGGGACTCGCCTCTGAAGGACATGAAAATTTTCCTCCCAGAAATGCAGTAACAAACCAGGAGAGCAGCAAACAGATACAGCAGCTGGTGAGTTGTGAACCTGGCTTGGAGGAAGGAGTGTAAGGAGTGTGCTACTTTCTTATTTTCACTGGGGGTTTCACATGTGCAATCCAGGTAGAGATTTTGGGGACCAAAGTCTTTTTAGGTGCAGCTGCTCTGCAAAAGTGGGAAGCTCAGGGAATCGGTAGGAAAACGCAGGCCATCTGCATGCAGAGTGTTGCTGGGTGGCAGCTCCAGGTGCTGGGCTGGCGGGGAATATGTCACACTCAAATGAGAGGGAAACATGCCAGTAGGTTCTGTGCTGTGTTTGGTTTAGACTTATTTCAACTGGGGACAGATGTGGGTGAGGAATGTGTCCCTTGTGAATTATTCCACCAATTAAGACAGTGCACAGGGAGATTTAGTAGCTCTTGTCGATCTGAGGGGTAGTGAGTAGCTGCAGATCCGGAGCATGTCTGTGCTCTGTTTGGTGTCACTAGAATTAGAATAGAAGCTAAAATAGCACAGCTGGTGTTTAAAGATGAAAATTTTATACAGCTCTGTTGTTTTGTCCCCCACACCTTGTCCTCTCTACTGTTGTGTATAAATAAGAACAGTCCATGCATGTGGGAGCAGAACTGTTTCCCGACTGAAGGCTTGGGGAAGAGAGGAGTAGTTGTTTTATTTTTTGATTTTCCTAACTTTTAGAAAAATCTCCCTTGGTTTCTACATTGTTTAAGTTTGTCACAAAGAGATTTTCATAAGAAAAATAGAAATAACTAATGCAGCACTGGATCTGAGAGGCTGGGCTTGAATTTCGTATTCATTGTAAGAGTTTAGGCTTGCTGATCTACTTCTGCTTGTCTGTGCAGGAAGCTGAACTCAAGAAAAAGCGCAAAAAATGTGAAAACCTTGAGCATGAAGTGAGGAAAAAGCATAAAAGATGCAAAGAACTAGTAAGTGTTCTTGTTGCCTACTGTTATGAGCGTAATGGGAGAATAGGAGCTAAGCTGTTGTGTGCCTCTTTTGGCTGGTCTTCAGTTGATCTTAATAAGGAGTTACCAGTGTTTCTGTTTATTTGAACAGTGTCACAAATTGGGGGCTTGAGCCCTTAAGGCTGGGATTGTTTATTTAGTCTTTCAGCTACCTGTAGGCTGAGTATAGTTACACAAATCACTGGATGAAGTTCCGTGGCCTTTGCTAATTTGGGGGCATACTTCAACATTTTCACAGGCACTCCAGAAAGGTATTGAAATGGTAATAACGCATCCCACCGTCATTTTCCTGTGTTTCTTGTTGGCTGAAATCCTGTTTAATTCCAGGGAGGTTTTGCAGCTCATAGCAGAACATCTGGATTTCTCCCTTCTGTTTCTGCTTTGCTTTGCTCAAGAGATCACAGACTGGTTTGGGTTGGACGAGACCTTAAAGGTCATCCAGGTCCAACCCCATCATCCGGCCCGGGGTGGGTTCTGTTTAAGCAGTGCTGCTCACTATTGTGAGCAGCATCCCACCAGCATCCTGCACCATCAAGAAACGGGAGCAGTGGAGCTGCTCTGCAGGATAATCTGGGGGAATTAGACAGAGGGCCTTGGTGTAATTCCTGCTCTTTCTGGACAGGAGATCCAGCTGCAGGAGGTGCAGAGTGAAAATGCACGACTCGCCAAAGAGAATTTGCAGCTGAATGAGAAGGCTGAGTGGGCAGGACAGGTAAAAACAGTGTCTTTGTGAGGTTGGCAGCATTGGCTTCTGCAAAACTCTACTGAGAAGAACATGCTGTTCTCAAGTTTCCAGCTCAGCAATGGTTGTGTGCTGATCTGGGCTTCTGTTCCCAGCTTCTTCTCTGGACAAATCTAATGCACAAGAGTTAGGAAGTAATTTGTCAGTCCCACGTGTCAATTTGCCACCATGCATAAGGCTTCCTACATATTTAATAACTGCTGTACATGGAAACTTTTGTCTTTGCTTGCATTGCTGGTAGTTGCCAAGCCATAGTGCACCCTGGCACCAAAAATTCCTTGTTTTAAGTGGAGGGGGCAAAGATGATTTCAGCTGGCTACTGAATTTTCTGTCCTCTGTGTTTAATCCTACCATGTAGGATTAAAAAAGCTTACAGATCTTGCATTTGTATTTTTTTATCTCTTCATTATGTAGCATGTTCCGGTCCCAGTCTCTTCCTCCTTGCAAAAGGGAAGGGGAGATGAATCTAGGGAGAGAAGCAGTGTGCAAATAAAGTGTTACACATTGAGGCCTGATACAAATGCCCATTTATTTGTTTTAAGTGAAAACCTGAGGGAGAGGAGGTTCCTAATTTTGGTATCGTTGCCAATAGAAAGCACAGAAATAAACTGGTCTCTGTTGTTTCTACAAGGAACACCCATAGCTGCTTGTGCTCACTGAAAATCCTTTCCCTTCAGGTTGAATCTGAGAATGCTGACCTGAAACTGCAGGTTGTTTTAGTGACCCAGGAACGGGATTCAGTAATTCAGACAAATCAAGGACTCCAAACCAAGCTGGAGAATCTAGAGCAGGTGCTGAAGGTCAGTAGGATCCATGTGGCTGGAAGGACTGTCCAAACACCTTCTGCTGCCTTTGAATGGCACTGGTTTTCTGTTTGCCTTTTTTGACTGTTCATTTGTCTCTGTGCTTCCAGTGGGAATTCTGCTTCTGCAGGATCCTGGACAGAGGTGCTTTGGAAAGGCTGCTTCAAGGATTTGGGTGGGAGATAAGGTGGCCGTCACTGATTTGAGGGTTTTATGTGACAGTGTTGTGTTGCCCTGATTTTTTCAGCCTTTTCTTCTGTTCCACAGTTTCATGTTTTGGGTTCTTTCTCACGCTCTGGTCTGTAAACACAGCCAATGTTATTGTAGTTCCAAGGAAAGTTTTCATTCTTGTTCTTAGCGATATGGACAACTGATGGACAGTTGTCTTGACCAATGGGGTGGGGAGAGGTGTCAACCTTCTCCCCCAATCCCTGGCCTTTGTAAAAATACTATATAATAGAGTCAAACTTTTAAATAAATGTAGTTTTAGTTCATACCTTCTAATCAAAAGTGTGAGTGTGTGTTTGTCAGTGTGTGACGAACTGCGTCAGTGTTGCTCTGCATTGTGATGGGAATTTCTTACTTTGTGCAATGATGACATGAGATACAGGCCCTGATTTGGCTTTGCAGCCACTGGTAGAACACAGGACAGGCTTTCAGTAGTGTCACCCCTCCGCTGTGTTTGCCTTGTCCTGCAGCACATGAGAAATGTGGCTGAACGGAGGCAGCAGCTGGAAGTGGAGCACAAGGAAGCACTGCTAGTCCTGCAGGAGAAGCAGGAGGAGGTCCAGCGGTTGCAGCAGGTACGTGGGGTGTGACAGGGGGATGTTTTCCTCTCTGAACGGACTTCTGCACCTTGTTTCCTTTGGAGATGTGCATGAAGGAGGTAGATGTGAGTTTACAAGGGAAGAGTGTCTGAGTCCAGGTGAACTCTGGTGCCTGAGCAAAGTGAAGGGCTTTGCTTGTGAATGTCAGTTCTGACCTCTCACTGCTATATGTCCAGAGCCTAGAGATGTTTCCAGACTGTACAGTGGTTTAAATCATAAAATCATGGAATCAGTAAGATTGGAAAAGCCCTCCAAGATCGAGTTACTCCGTTCCCCCTGCACTGCAAGGCCACCCCTGACCCATGGCCCCAAGAGCCACATCTACACAACTGTTAAACTGCCCCAGGGGTAGTGACTTCACCATTGTGCTGGGCAGTCTGTGCCAGGGACTGTGAAGAAATTTTCTCTGTATTCAGCCTGACCCTGCCCTGGCACAGCTTGTTGCCATTTCCCCTTGTCCTGTCCCTTGCTCCTTGGGAGCAGAGCCTGACCAAATTCTGGTAGCACCCTTCTGTCAGAGAGTTGTGCAGAGCCACGAGGTCCCCCCCGAGCCTCCTTTTCTTCAGGCTGAGCCCCTTTCTCAGCTCCCTCAGCTGCTCCTCATTGGACTGGTGCTCCAGTCTACAATGGACTGCCAAGGTAGGATGATGGTAGAAGTGAACTCAGGTTGGCTACTTTCTGATTTACTCCCTTCCTTATTTTTACTCAGGCGCAGGCAGAAGCAAGAAGAGAACATGAGGGAGCAGTACAGCTTCTAGAGGTAAGACAGAAAGAAACAAGAAGGATTAGTGGCTCCAGATTTGGTACTTTCTGTTTATAATACCAGTTTAGGTGCCTTGGATTCTTTTTGTTCTTCAGCAAAATGCTGTAGTGCCTTGATTGGATGCAACATGTTGCTGCAGTGAAAGTAATACTTGGGTCAAAGTTTAGGGAATTATATCCTGGCCTGCTCAGTCCTTAGATAGGTTACTTCATTCAGATCATGCCCAAAAACTCTTTTAGGAGTGCATTTAGTAATCAAACTCAGATCTTCCTGTTCCATTTTCCAGCATCATGTGAAAGGAGAATACTTGTGTCCATGGGATTTAAAATTCCTCTTGTGTATGTTTGCTTTATTTGTTTTATTAGGGAACAATAAGAAAAAATTATTAGGTAAAAATAGGAAAACCTGAGCATAAGGAGTGGTGAAGCTTGAGGTAGCTCCCGTGTCCCGTTTGATCTAACATGCACACAGGGAATATGCTTTGGCTAGTGGCTGACAGTGTACCGGTACAGCCTGGCAGATGTGCTGAGCACTGCTTTGAGGTTGATTGGCATCAGCTCAGCGTCTGTCATGGTGACTTTGGAGAAAACATTGGATTCCTGGAGCTGCAAAGGCACGGCACCAAACTCTGGAACTTGATGTGACAATTTAGCGACTGCCAGAGGGTTGAGTTGGGTGTGGTGGCAAGGGGAGCATCTTCTGGTCTCTCAGAGGTTTTCTGGGCACTGAAACATCTGAGATGAGCAGTGGGTCTTACTGTACCCCCAGACAGTGAGATCTCTTGGGGCCATGCTCCTGTCTCCAGTGGTGACAAATAGTCTGGGCTGTCAGAGCGAGCTCCTTGTGCCCACTGCTGTCCAGCTCTGTGGCTCTTGGGAGCCCAGGACTCTCGATGCAGATGGGAAGTGTCCTTGATGGAGGAGATTGCTCTATGACCACAAATAGCACCAACTTTGGATGGGGCCTGGCCAGTGTCGGAGCTGTACAGCCCAAGAGTGCTGGGCTCCTGCTGAACAGGATTGAAATACTGCAGGCTGGATGAGTATTGGGGGATGTGATTTTATATCTTGTGCCCTTGCCACATCCCTTTGGGGACCTCTGCATTTGGCTGCAGAGATGGGATCAGCTGATACAGGTGCTGCTGTACATCAGCTGATGTTTAGATGGGTTCTGAGCACCCTTTAGGGGGAGGGAGTGTTGCTGTGGTTCTGTTTCAAGACCATAGGAGCAACCTGGTCTGGTGAAAAGTGCCCCTGCCTGTGGAACAAGATGAGCTTTAAGGTCCCTTCCAGTCCAAACCCTTCTGGGATTTGATGATTCTGTGTTTGCCATTTTCTGAACTAACTCAGTGAAGGGTTGGAGAAGGTACTTAGATTTCAACCAGACATCTCCCTGTGCAAAGGAAGAAAGAGACAGTCCTCTTATTCTGTGTTTAAAGTTAGTGTACTTCTGCAAGGGTCTTATCAGTTAAATATTCTTGCTTTCATGTTACTGGTACAGAGATCACAGAATCATCAAATGGTTTGGGTTGGAAGGGAGTTTAAAGTTCATCCAGTTCTACCTCCTGCTGTAGGCAGGGACACCTTCCACTAGGCCAGGTTTCTTGGAGCCCGATTCAACCTGACCCTGAATTTTATAAAGTGGACTAAAGAAAGAGGAACTGTCATTAAAAGCCAGTTTAATACAGAGCAACAGTCATTTAAATTACTTAATTATAATCATAGTCATTCCAGAACATCAGTGTATGGCATAATTAAGGGGTTTGAGATACCTGAGCTATGTATTATCTTTTTTACATGTGCTTGAATTGCTTTTTGATGTGATATTAATGAAGAATGAGTGTAGTCCATTTTCCTGTTTGAAGAGTTCTGTCCCGTGATTGTCCTAAGTGGAGTCTCTCTCCTCCGAGATGTTCAGAACTGGACAGAGCTCTTGGCAGCCAGCCCTTCTCTGAGCTGAGGGCTTGGATCAGGTGGTCCCAATGCTCCAGGTGATCGCCTTCAGCCTCAGGTGTTCTGTAGTTCTGAGATAAGGCAGTGATAGGGATGAGGAGAGTATGGAATGGGGTGTGTGCAGAAATGCCGTGGAGAGAAGCACCATATTAGTTTGGGAAGAAAAGCTTGAGGGTTGTGGTAGTGGGAATGAGGGAGTGGTTCCAAAGTACATGAGACAAGATTTCAACTGCCTTTGGCACTGCAAAAGGATACAAAAGGAGACAGCCTCCTTCCAGGAATCCAGTTTTGTTGGGAAATGAGGAGACCGGAGCTCAACTTTGCTTGTTTTCCCTGGCCTAGGAGCAGGATGCAGGACTGAGCAAGCTGTCAGCTGCTTAAGATCCTGTCACAGCCAGGTTCTGAGCTGTGCTTTGATGCCGAGAGCTTCATGATCTCAGACCGGGGGAAAGGTCTGGGCACAAAATGTCCATTCCATTCATTTTTCAGTGGGTACAATGTGCTCGGAAAAGGGGGCTTGAAATTTAGCAGCCACTCTAAGCATATTGTCATTTATCTCAAAGCACACTGTGATTTGGAGGCCCTCAAAAATGCCTGGTTATTCATGCATTTGGTGTGTAGGATTTAGCTTTTGTTTGGCAAACAAATGCTTCTGGGAATGAGGTGGGAATCTCAGTATGGAACAAGGCAGACACTGTAATTTGGTGAGAAAACAGTTTCATTCAGACTGAGGGTTGGGTTGTCTTTGGCAGAGTATTGTAGTGTAACTGCTGATGTGGTTTGATATCTCTTTTTGCTTTTCTTCTTGCTTCCAGAGTACTTTGGATTGCATGCAGGTACTGCTCTAATGCTGACTGTCAAACAGGACATTTTTTTCCCTCTGTTCTGACTTCGATAGTTGCTTGATATTCTTGTTTTAACTATACTCTGGAAAAGATTGCAAGAGTGTTACTGCCAAGAAATAAATGTAATTAAAGGAGCTCTCAGTACAAGTTTGATGGAGCAGCTGCTTTTCTCTTTAAGTGCCTTGCTTTCTTGACCAATTAGAATCAGGAGCTTAGGTTTTTTTGGCTCTTCCAGATTTTTAGAATTGTCCAACTGTGCCCCTTCTCCACATTTAAGTATCTTTGCAGTCCAGGAGTGAAATGCTTCCTTCAAACCCCAAAGGCAGTGGTGATACCATTGCAAATGAGTGATGTGGAGAAGATGGGTCCTGCTAGCTTTGCAATTGGGTGGAAGATGGGAAGCAGAGATTGTGGATAATAGTTTTCCCAGAAGAGGTGGTAACTAATGAAGTTACAGCCTGGGAGTTGTGCTAGCTGTCTTGTTCACAGGTGGTTTGGAAAGAAGGCTGATATAGAAGTGCTGGGGTTTGTAGCTGATACAAAACTTCAAAACCTTCTAATCTGGCAGAGATCTCAGGAGGAATGGGGAGATAAAATGCAGGTGACACTGACTGCACAAAGGACGTGGAGGAGAGAAAGCAGGGACTAAACATGCCTGATGGTGAGCTCAGAATTCCCTGCTGGCACAGGAGGTGCAGGGTTGGAGGTAGGAGATATAAAAAAAAAATGTCAGCCACAAGTTGGTCAAAAAAGCAGTGAAGTGATGGGAACTCTCAGGAAAGGACTTTATTGGGGTATGCTCATGTCCTGTAGAAGTTGCACCTGCGTTGATGTGGAGTTATAAATGTTCTTTAATTCCTTTGGCATCAGCCCTGCTTTTAGCAAGAGCTCAGACTGCACACCTGTAGAATTCCCTTCTAGCAAAATGGGAATTCTCTGATCTCAAAAATACATAGCAGAAGATATGGAGAAAAGGAGCAAGGGACATCTGAAAGAAGAGCATGAGCTGGAGAAGTGGAACAGACCAGCCAAGAATGAGGGTATCTTAGAGAATGGGGCTGAGCTGGTGGTGGTTGGGTGTGAAGAATCAGTTCCTGAATTGGTGGTTAAACTGACTCCACTAAGTTCTGCTCCTGCTCTTGCAGCCTCTTCTGGAAGTCCAGTCCCAGGAGACTCCTCTTTCTCCCTATATTGGGTTGGGCACAGACCCAGAAGTCTTCTCTGTGTCTGGAGCTTGATTCTAGCTGGTTCCCTGAACATCCTGACCATGTCCTTGGGCCTCCTTTTCCTTATCTTCCTGCCTCCCAACACTGCCCTGGAAACCTGTTGCTTCCCAGCTGCCTGCGGTCCCCTGCAAGTAGCTGCTAGAAGTACACGTTGTGTATGATGTGGCAGTAGTACTTAAGGCATGTTTGTATGTTTTTTGGAATAACAGATTGAAAAGACACATGACTAATTAGGTGTCTTAGAATTAAACTGTGAATTATCCGAGCTGTTGGCTTGGCCACCAGTGTAAATGGATTTAAACTGTGGTATATGAATTTACAGGACGAGGTACTATTATGATGCTGTTAAACACAGTATTCAGATGCATCTGCTGGCTTATGTCTCCAGAGAAGACAGTAAATCCCCCTCTGGTCCTGCAGTCATTCTGTACCTGTCTGTTATTGTAGGCTCTGTCTCAAAGTGGGATCAGGAATGGATGTTGGACTTGAGGAAGCCCTCCTTCGATCCAGTGCAACTGTTCTTGCTGTTGAGGGTTTCTTTTCTCTATTAAGATGTAATGTTGTAGGGGAGAAGTCTTTATGTGAAAAATCCAAACTGTAAGTAAATTCAATCACTCACAATGGCAGAGGAGTCCTGTGCACTGTGACTTAGTTAGCAAGGAGTTGACTCTGAGCAAGTGGATAACACAGACACTTCTGGAAGTTAGTCCTGGCACCTGAATTCAGAGATAGTTCTTGCCAAACTTGAGAGACTTTACCAGGCTTTCCTTAGAACATGTGAGCACCTTTGGACTTGTGCAGGGAACAAGTAATAAACTGAAACACCTAAAGCAGATATGTCACAGTCAAATAAAAATGCATGACCCTCCTAAATCCTTACTGAGCGACTACAAAGGTTTTGTGTTACTCTGAGACCACAGAGAGAGCTTTTTCCAGGTCAGAAATGTTATTTTTAGAGCTGCGTAAAAACTCAGACTTTCTGTCTCATGTAATATTTCAAGGCATCATTTATTTTTTGAGTTGGATGGAGAAAAACCACTTAAATACATTTGGTAGAATGGAAAAATTTTAAGAGTGCAATGCAGTCATCTGTTTTGGTGTATCTTACCTACAAGAAACAGTGAGAGGAGGGAAAGGAGCAATTGCAATCACCTGGGAATTGATCTGCCCACAACCTCAGGGAATGTGGGGATGTGTAAAGACAGCCAGGAATCAGCAATTTTTTGTAAGGGTAAGTTCTAGAGACGGTAAAAAGAGAATATGGGAAAATACAAATGCTTTTCTAGCAGGACTGTGTCCTTCCCTCTCCATGGTGTTTCCCAAGGCTCCTTGGCACCTCATTTTGCTGAGGTGTAGCTTGTCCTCAGCATGCATTTGCCTGGAATAAATCATCCCTGTAGGACCAGGGGGGAAAGTGTGTGGGCTTCCCACATCGAAAGAGAGTTCTGCAACATGGGCCCATGTGCTCTTTGCCCTTCTTAGTGCCTGTTGGAGCCAAGGTCTGGAGGGATAGTTGGTAGTGCTGCCTGGAATGGTGGGGAGGTCAGGTTAAGATTTTGGGAGCTTGCTGAAACCTCTGGAGTGATGGACAAAATTGGGAGAGCAATTCCTTTTGGAGACATGATTGTAATGCACCAAAAACCATGCAAAGGCTTTTTAATCTTTTTAAGGCTTATTTGTCTCTGAGCTGTCTCGTCTGATCTTGTGCAGGGCTGAGAGAGGATATTGAAGTTCAATCCCAGAATTTTAGGGATAAGTCCTAGTGGAGTTTGTAGTCAGCTTCCTCGGAGATGATGAGCCTCAGCTTTTCTAAGATAAGTAGAGGTGTGAGGCTGCCGGTTTCCAATGGCTGTTCCTGGGCAGGGTGTTTAAAAGCATCCTTTAGCTCCTCGGAGTCTGGGAAAAGATGCAGCAAAAGCAAATCCTGTTTGGAACCTCAATGTTTTGACAGGGGTTTGTTCCTCACCTTGTTCTCTCCTGGTAGGCCCGGGTGAAGGATCTGGAAGACCAGTGTCGCAATCAAACAGAACAGTTCAGCCTCCTGTCGCAGGAACTTCAACAATTCCGGCTTCAAACAGGAAAAATCGACCTTCTCACCTCCACTCTGGTGACTTCAGAGCTGCCCCTTGCTCTGTGCAGCTCCACCCCACAGCCCTGTTGGGAGAAGGGTAATTGCTGGATGTGCTGAGAGGGTTTTGACAAATCGTTGATATTTATGTAACTGAAAAGATCTAAAGGAGATAATGCAAATGTTTAGTGCAATTTTGACATTTCTGTCCCTATTGTAAATGCTTCTGGTTCATTTTGTAAAGAGAAGTTGGTATTTCTGTGGCCAGGGAGAGCTCAGGTGTCCAGTCTGTTGAATGAGGCACGTTTGTAGGGACTTGGGCTGCTCCCTGGGATGTTCATTGGTGATCCTGTATCCTGCTTGTGGCTGTAACTAATGGACAGCTGATTTTATTGCAGAGTCAGCTGTTCCTGGCTTGCTCCCCAATCAGAGCACAAAAAAAGTTCACAATGAAGGGAGTGATGAGCTGGAGCTGTCGCAGCGGGGGCCAGACACCACCGTGGGCTCCCCAGCTGCTCCTACCAGTGCTCAGAAACAATCCAAGAAAGGGGAGTCTCAGTCCAGCTCTTCAAAATCCGAATCCATGCAGAACAGCCCAAAATCCTGCCCAACTCCAGAGGTCAGTATGGGAGTCCCCTCTGCTGCCTGTGCTTTCCAGCCAGAAGGGAATAAATGCATTACTGAGAGCACCAGTAAAGTTGCATTCATTCCACAGTAAGGTCACATGCATTCACCAGTAAGGTTGCATTCATTCCCTTCTGGCTGCCTGAAGAAAATGGGATAAATAAAGAGAAAAACTGTGTGAAAAATACTGAGATTACCTTGGATGCTATGTCTGTAATGCTCATTTGAATATATTGCTGTGCTCCATGAAGGAAACAACTGGTTAGAACAGCGTCTGGGAGCTTGGAGAAGGAGTGGGATAGGATATGTGAGATAGCTCTTGCTAAGCTTCCTTGTGGCATCTCAGCTGCCACTAAAACATGTAAAGGCTACAAACTGGAAATTTTAGCATGGGGAGAAACTGTGTCCAGACTGTTTTTGGCCTTGAGCTGTGAATGAGGAACTCAAACTTCTTGTCTGGCATTTTTAATTACTAGGCTATTACTTGGTGAAAGAAACCATGAGAAGATGCCAAGTTTGTGCTAAGAGGGATGGAACTAACAGGCTTTGCATGTGTGTGTCACCAAGATCTCCTCAATGGTTGTTGCTTCTTCTCCTCAGGAGCGCCTTTGTGTTGGTGTGGGGTTCATTTGAGCAGATGTTGATGCTCTCTCCTATGCATCACTTGAGAGTACAGTTTATGGGCAGAGCAATGCTGTGAGCAGGGCCAGGTGAGGGGCACCTTCTGCTCTTTTGGGGTTTCCTGAGCACCAAAGCCACTGAAGTGCTGAGGTGCCCAGGTCAGGACACCTACAACAAAGGGCTGCTTCAGTGCCAGACAGAGCCTCCCACTGTGTAGGAGCTCAAGGAGGTGCCATATTCAGAGACAAAGTGAAGGTCACACCTGTGGAAGGTATGGAACTGTTAGCAATTTCATGGCAGAAAAAAATGCCTACTTTTTAGTTCAAGAGAAACCTTGGAAGCCACCATGCCTCCCTGGAGAGATAGATACCTGCAGAGATCAGTGTGGGACCCTTGGAAAAGAGCCAATGCCCATAGTGCTTCCACAACACATAATTGTGGGAACATTCCAGGCTAAGCCCCTTCATTTGGGTGTTACAGGTGTTTGTTCTCCAAGGACCTGGGGCAGGATTGCATTACAAGAACTACAGTACCTTGAAAAGGTGCTCTGAACTCTTCCCAATATTGAGTCTGACTCTTCATGTATTAGAACCAATACTTTGTGTTCTGGTGCCTGCAATGAGTCTTCATCAAAAATACATTTGCCTTGAAGTCTGCTTTAAAAAAGCAGCTTGAATTGGTTCATTGGCACAAGTTCAGACAAACCCCAGGGAGTGCATTGCCTCAAGAAGAAGGGTTGCATTACACAGCCCATTGCCACTGGATGTAAAATCCCAAATATTCACCAGGATCTAAACAGCTGAAAGAAATTTCTCAAAGGTGCTTTGCGGGTAGGCACCAAATGCCTTGAAGGGTGCAGCCTTCAGTTTAGGAAGTGCAGAAGGATCTGCTGGCTGGAAAGGGAGAGGCTGTAACAGAAAGGGGAGCTTCCTGCCCTGACTCTTACACTTCATTTAGTATGTGCTGTTAGCAGAGCCAGCTGAACCCAAAAGTTCCAATCAAAGCTCTGTCTAAAGTACACAGACATACTACAGAATGTCTACAGGTGTTGGAGAGGACAGAAGCAGTTAAAGACTGTTGGGAGTCCAGGGCAGGTGGAAAACACCTCAAACTGCCCTGGGGGGGTCTGAAACCCTGGCAGAAACCTTGGCACAGACCCCAGGAAAGCGCAGTCTTTGACCTTAGTCCATGAAAAAAGCTTCCAACACTTATAGATGAGTTTAGAAATAATAAAGATTTAAAATAGAGGTAGTTTAGTTTGTCACAGGGTGAAAAATTGTAGTTTTGGGTTTTTAGTATGGATGTAGGTTGAGGCAAGGTGGAGGATTTGGGGTGTTGTCTCATGTCCTTCTTCTTCGTCTACTCCATCTTCTGCTGTGATGGTGGCACAAAGACATTGGTAGAATGAAATTGAGGTAGAAATGACGTGTTTAGAATAGGTGATAGTAATTGGCACAAAACCATAAATATAGTACGTTTTTAGAGTTAATTGGATTAGAAATCTTTAAAATGACCTTGTGGTCGTGCCTCCATGTTCTTGTAGCAAAGCTTTTCCTACCGCGCCGACACTCTTGTAAGACCTTGAGATAAGAAATAGAATAAACATCTTTGAAGACCGAGCTGCAAGTTCTGTCTCATCTTTCAACCCTGGTACGGGACTCTGAGAGACAGAGCACCTCTATTTAGGGGGAATGTTAGGGATCAGAAATCTTAACAAAAGACCCTAACATCCAGCAGAGGTCTGTGTTGCACACAGGCATGCCAACCATTTAGAGGTAGCAAGAAATCAACATAACTGAATTAGGGATGTATGGGGTGGAAGAGGTCTCCAGAGTCTCTAGTCCTCCTGCTCTAGTGGGATTGTCACTACCTCTAGATCAGTGTGGCCATGGCTCTGCTGAGCTCAGGCTACAGGTTCTTCAAGAATGGGGATCCCCCAGCTCTGAGAACTGTTCCCAAGGCTGTATCACCCACCTGGGCATGGAATTTTTGCTGATGTCTGACTGGAAGCCCTGAAGCTCCAACCTGGGGCTGTTGCCTCTTCCTCACCTAAAAAGTTATTCTTAGAGATGGTCCTTAGCCCAGGAGCCAGCCTGGCACCAGCCATGAGTTTAGAGGATGTGTTCACTATGAACAAACACTCTGAGTGTTCCTTTACTGAGATCCTTATCTTCAACATTTTTAGGTGGACACTGCAAGTGAAATGGAAGAACTGGATGTTGACAGCATCTCCCTTATGCCAGAGCCAGCCAGCCAAGGCCCTGCAAAGCTCCAGGTGTTCTTAGCTCGATACAGGTACTGAGTGGTCATTGTGCTCTGTGAAGTTACACAGGTTATCCACAGATCCCTACTTCACAGTCTTCTCTAGGATTCACCACTGTTAGGAGTGGATAATAGTAGGTTAAACCTTTAATCTTATTTCTCCATGGGATTTTCACACTGGGAGAGCTGGGGGTGTCTAGCCTGAAGAAGAAAAGGATCTGGGGAGACCTTTGAGCTCTCTCCTATGCATAAAGGGCTCCAGGAAAGCTGGAGAAGGACTTGGGACAAGGCCTGGAGTGACAGGACAAGGGAATGGCTTCCCACTGCCAGAGGGCAGGGATAGATAGGATATTGGGAAGGAATTGTTGTTCCCTGGGAGGGTGGGGAGGCCCTGGCACACGGTGCCCAGAGCAGCTCTGGCTGCCCCTGGATCCCTGGCAGTGTCCAAGGCCAGGCTGGACGGGGCTTGGAGCAGCCTGGGACAGTGGAAGGTGCCCCTGTCCATGGCAGGGGTGGAAGGAGATGAGCTTTAGGGTCCCCTCCAACTCAAACCACTCCACGATTTGAGACCTGTTACTTCCAGCATAACCCAGACTTAGCTCAACAAAAGCACATTAAGCTCAGTAGCTGTTCAGTGAACAGCACTGTTAAAACTTTGAATATTGTTCTCTGTTGAAAATTATTTTGACCTGACATATTCATTGAATTGTCTGGTTTTTATCAGAACAGTGCAAGACGTTTTCTCCAAGAAGTCTTATTCCAACAATTAAGAAAATTTCAGCTTATAATTCTTGAAACTTTTGGCCAAAATGTTTCTGGATGTAATTTTTAAAGGACAAAAAAAAAAAAANTTTCACACTGGGAGAGCTGGGGGTGTCTAGCCTGAAGAAGAAAAGGATCTGGGGAGACCTTTGAGCTCTCTCCTATGCATAAAGGGCTCCAGGAAAGCTGGAGAAGGACTTGGGACAAGGCCTGGAGTGACAGGACAAGGGAATGGCTTCCCACTGCCAGAGGGCAGGGATAGATAGGATATTGGGAAGGAATTGTTGTTCCCTGGGAGGGTGGGGAGGCCCTGGCACACGGTGCCCAGAGCAGCTCTGGCTGCCCCTGGATCCCTGGCAGTGTCCAAGGCCAGGCTGGACGGGGCTTGGAGCAGCCTGGGACAGTGGAAGGTGCCCCTGTCCATGGCAGGGGTGGAAGGAGATGAGCTTTAGGGTCCCCTCCAACTCAAACCACTCCACGATTTGAGACCTGTTACTTCCAGCATAACCCAGACTTAGCTCAACAAAAGCACATTAAGCTCAGTAGCTGTTCAGTGAACAGCACTGTTAAAACTTTGAATATTGTTCTCTGTTGAAAATTATTTTGACCTGACATATTCATTGAATTGTCTGGTTTTTATCAGAACAGTGCAAGACGTTTTCTCCAAGAAGTCTTATTCCAACAATTAAGAAAATTTCAGCTTATAATTCTTGAAACTTTTGGCCAAAATGTTTCTGGATGTAATTTTTAAAGGACAAAAAAAAAAAAAGCACAGAATAAACCCAGATTATTTTGATAACTCTTGCCATTCACTGAGCCACCATGGTGAAGCCCAAGTTGCTACAGTTTGGTGTATTACCTGTCCTTCAACTTTTCCATTGGGAATTGGGAGGAAAAGAATGGGGATGATCCCATGCTTGTGAGGAGCACATCGAATGTGATCTGTGTCTTCATGTCAGTCTTGGACCCATAAGGTCTCAGTCAGATCACAGAGAAGTAATTGCTTTAGCATAATGAAATCCCTTCTAAGGTGTAAAGAGCAGGAATTGGCAGTAGGTGTTTGTAAAGATAAAGGTTTTTCATGAGGCCCTCTGATTAGTTTGAGGATCCCTGGGTAGGCAGGTTAGAACTCCTGGAGTCCAAGCCATATCACCAATGTATTTGTAATTTTCTTGCTGGTGAGGTTTTTGGAGTGCTGTTTAAAATGTGGGGTTAAAGTGAGAGGAGACACCACAACCTCTCTGTGCAGCCTATTCCAGTGCTTCCTCAACTTCAAAGAAGGTTTTCCTCAGATTCAGGTGGAATTTCCTGTTTGTTTGTGCCCGCTGCCCCTAGTCCTGTTGCTGGGCACCAGTGGAAAGCGTCTGGCCCCCTCCTCTTGGCACCCACCCTAAATATACCTGTGCATTGATAAAATCCCATTTCTCTTGACTCTTCTCCAGGCTGAATAGGCCCAGCTCCCTTAGCCTGTCCTCAGAGAGATGCTCCAGTTGCCTCAGCATCCTCATATCCCTATTCCTTTGGATGTCACAAGACACCTGTTCTGCTCCTCAGAAACTACCTGTTACTAAATAGTCTTATATGTAAACTACATTCTTGACCTTTGTCTGTGGAATTTGCTTCTTGCCAAAGTGGATGCATTCCCAGTGATTTGAAAGCTTGTCAGCAGCACAGCTGTAGTGTGTTTCTGGGAAGGTTCCTATGTAAATTGTCTTCCAATTGTAAATATTTCAGCTACAATCCTTTTGATGGACCTAATGAAAATCCAGAGGCAGAGCTTCCACTGACTGCTGGAGAATATATTTACATCTATGGAGACATGGATGAAGATGGCTTCTTTGAAGGTGTGTTTTAGTAAAATGAAATGTAACTGAAGTGCTGTGGAGAGTTGATCTCTCTCCAGAAAATGAGAGAGAAATTTAGGGAATCTTGAAACCTCAAGGTAAAGGGTTTCTGCCCAAAGTTAGTTTGTTAGAAGGACAAGTGGATCCTGTTGGAAATAGCTTTATTTATGTTATGAATAAATTAAGTCTAAGCTTTGAAATCCTGGTCTAGTGATTTCAGCAGAAATTTTGCCACTACTTTCAGCAAGTTCCAGGTTTCATCCCCAATGGTTTCAACCCCCATATGGTTCCTCCCTCGCCATGGAGAGGAACATGTTCAGCCCCTTCTGCAGATGGGCAGTTTCTCTATTTCCCTATTTGACTATAGTGAGCCAGAAACTGCAGCAGATGATGGGCTCCATTGCCTCATGCTCTTTTGGTAGAGAGGGGATACAGCAATCAACCCAAACTACAGTTGTGACCCTCGCTGGTATCACACAGTGTTTCTGTTTTGGCCCCTTTGCAAACATGATCCTGGTTGATTAAGAGGCGGATGGAATCGAGACCAAGATATGTGGGCTGTAAATTTGTGCTGCGGTTTCTTTGTGGAGCCACTTGCTTAAGGGGTGATGGTTCCTGATTTCCTGAGGTGCTTTGCAAGAGCTGAGACAAATGCATGTGTGTTGCACTGCTTGCTCTGTGACCGCTCTGCCTCATTTTTCTTTCTTTCTATTCCCAAGCTTACAATTTCTTTGTTTATTGTTTAAAAAGGTTATCCTTTACTAACCTTTTCTGCTCTCCCTGCTTTCAGTTGATTTGCTGTAGGTAGGGTTTGGAAGGGGGAAGGCAGTGCTGTCCTTATGTGCTGCTCATCCGTGACCATGCGCAGACCAAGTGCTGTGTATCTGTTGTCCCCACAAGTCTTTTGGGGACACTATTAGTGCAGGTACTTAAGAAAGGAGGGAGCTAAAAGGAAGGCCAGAGCTAAATACTGAGCTGGAAAGATGGACTTTCTTGAGGAATTACTGCAAACCTCAAATCTGTGTGGCTGGGAGAAGATGTAAAGTCATCTGTCTGCATAGTTCAGTCTGCTGGGCTCGGGGGCCTGGCTTGGCTCTGGCCAGGGCCAGCCCCGGCCCAGCCGCCCCATCCCGGCCCCGGGGGTGGCGGGGCCTAAGCTGGGCCCCGCTGCTCCCCCCACCCTCGATGTTACCTCATGGCAAGCCCGCAGCAGAAAGAGAGAGCCTCCCAAAATCCCACCTGTATTTGAGTCCTGTGTCCCAGGGGTGTACACTTGTATCCAGTTGGCTAACGTGGCTGTCAGTTTTAAAGCAGATCACTAATTGGTTTTTACCATTCATGCCAAACATTCAGGAAGGATAAAAAGTTAGTGAAAGAGCTGTGATGAGGAAGAATGGGATAATGAAGAAGGAGAAAGCCTTTAGCTAATTACACAACCCAAACTTTTACTTAGTTGGCTCTGAAATGTGTGGAGCAGTGAGTTTCCTCACTGTGTCCATTGGGACCTAACAAGGGAAACCCTAGGAAATCAGGAAATCATCTGTGAGTTTCTTTCCACTCCTGACTGCAGAGCAGTTGTACCCTGGCATAGATGTTGTCCCATAGTCCTCACAGCTGATCTGGAAGGCTCAATGGCAGGGGCAGTGGTAACAGGTGTCCTGTTTTTTGTTTAGGGGAGCTGATGGATGGCCGGCGAGGGCTGGTCCCCTCCAATTTTGTTGAGCGAGTTGCAGATGATGACCTCATGACATTTCTGCCTCCGGAGCTGAATGATCTCACCCATAGCTCATACCAGGAGAAAAGTTTGGTCAGTGCAAGCACCAGCAGTGGAGATAAGAGTGAGTTCTCCATTGAAGAGAGTAGCATCAGTCTGTTGGCCAGCAGAGCAGAAGGAGACCAGGAGGAACCTGTTAGTCACACAGCAGTGCCTTATCCAAGAAAACTGACTCTTATCAAGCAGCTTGCCAGAAGCATAGTTGTAGGCTGGGAACCACCTCTTTTGCCAGCTGGCTGCCCAGAGATTCAAAGCTACAATATCTATGTGGATGAAGAGCTACGTCAGAACGTGAAGAGTGGCCTTCAGACCAAAGCAGTGATAGAAAAGCTGGATTTACACAGCAGGGCTTACCGTGTGTCTGTGCAGACGGTGACGGAGCATGGCAGCTCTGATAAACTGCGCTGCACTTTCTCTGTGGGGCAGGATTTTGGCATGGCACCAACGATGCTGAAAGTCAGAAGTGTCACGGCCACATCAGCAGAGGTCACGTGGCTTCCCTGCAACAGCAACTACAGCCATGGGGTGTATCTGAACGGGCAGGAGTGTGATGTGACCAAGCCAGGCGTGTACTGGTACACCTTCCGCAACCTGCAACCCAGCACCCAGTATGTGGCCAAGCTGGAGGCCCGGCCCATTAAAACTCCTTGGGAAGAGGTGCCTGTGGGGCAGGAGCAGGACTCAGCCGTGATACACTTCACTACCCCTCTAGCAGGTACTGCAGGCCTCTGCACATGGGGAGGCTGTACTCAGCTGGCCCTTCGCTGGAAAGCCATGGGGCAAAGGAAAGCAAGGTTGATCAGGTCCCCAAAGCCTGAGGTGCTGCACCGTTTTGTGTTAATGTTTTTCTTCCTTTATTTTAAACTTTGATTATCCCTTTTGCTTTCATTTGCTCTGGGAAGACATCCTCTGTGCTGGTTGGGCAGGGAGGAGATGGTTTGTCATGACCTTGCTCCAAGAGTTGCTGCATCTTGGCCTCAGCTACTTTTGCAAAGTTCTGTTTTCTGTGCATTAAAGCTTTCACAGGACAATAGCGCCTTATTTTCTTTGGTTCTGTCTGTCATTTGCCAGGACTGGCCTGGCTGTTGTAGTTCAGTTCTGCAGGGGCAAATCTGACTGGGAGTTTGCTCTTAGATTGTAACCAGGGTTGATCTTTATGCTGTAGCCAGACAAGCAAGAGGAGATTGTGTTTGGTCTCTCACAGGCACACCTGATGCTCCTTTGGATGTCCAGGTAGAAGCTGGTCCCTCTTCAGGTATCCTGGTTATCAGCTGGTTACCTGTCACCATTGATGCTGAGGGATCTTCCAACGGGGTCCGGGTCACTGGATATGCCGTGTACGCGGATGGACAGAAGGTACTGGCTGTGCAGGGGGGTGGCGCTGCTGCAGGGGTGGCATAAAGTGTCAGACCTTAAAACATGGAAAGCTGGATCCAGGAAGGTGTCCTGAGGAGGCAGTGACAGTCCTTGGCCTGGAAAAGAGTAACATCTGAGAAGGGACATTGGCTGGGCTGCGTGATGCACACCACAAAAGACATCTGTCCAGATTTTGGAGGTGCTCCTGCATCAGGACCCTCCAGCAGCGAAACAGCCTCCTCTGCTCAGCCCAGGCACTGGCCTGATCCTTTAGCAAACAGTGAGGCCATCTGCCTCTCTGCCATGCTTAGATGAGACCCCCACCTGCAGAGCTGCCTCCAGCTCTGGGGCCCCCAACATTAGAGGGATGTGGAGCTGTTGGAGCGAGTCCAGAGGAGGCCATGGAGATGCTTCAAGGGCTGGATCCTCTCTGCTCTAGAGGCAACCTGGTAGAGCTGGGGATGTTCAGCTGAAGAGAAGGCTCCAGGAGGACCTCAGAGCCCCTTCCAGAGCCTAAAGAGGCTTCAGGAGAGCTGGTTAGGGACTTTGGACAAGGGATGGAGGGACAGGACACAGGGAATGGCTTCCCATAGCCAGAGGGCAGGGCTAGACTGGGAAGAAATTGTTCCCTGTGAGGGTAATGAGGAACTGACATAGATTGTCCAGAGAAGCTTTGGCTGCCCCAGCCAGTGTCCAAGGCCAGGTTGGACAGGGCTTGGAGCAACCTGGGGTGCTCCAAGTGGAAGATGTCCTTGCCCATGGCAGGGGCTGGAGTGAGATGGTTTTTAAGGTCCCTTCCAACCCAAACCATTGAATGGTATTAACATACAAACACCCCAGGGTTCAGTTATTGATACAGGACATTCAAGGACATTCTGTATTAAAAATTTCCTGTGATCTTGTGCACACGTGATGTTGTTTGAAGGAGCACAGTGCAAAACAAAATGATGCTGTGTTGGATAATGGCTCTTTTGTCGTGGAAATACTTTTTCCTCTTCACAGGTCAAAAAAATGAGGAGTCTGGGAAGGTAGTCAAAAGAGCAGCCTAAAAAAAGGGAAAAGCTCTTAAAAGCTTAGGGAACAAGGAGGGTTAAAATCTGGAGTAGGAGTGAATATATTAATATTTTGTAGACTATTCAGTTTCTCAAATTTCTCTTTAACTGTTCGTTCTTCCCAGATACTGTGCAGAAGGGTGGGAATGCTGCACAGCTGCTCTCCAGAGCTTTGGATTCTGTCTTAACTTTGGGTTGGGAATTGTTCCTCTCAGAAGGGCTAAGCTGTGCATAATAAATAATTCCTTCCTATTCTTTTGCTTACAGGTGATAGAAGTTACTTCTCCAACAGCTGGGAGTGTCCTGGTGGACTTGTCCCAGCTTCAGATGTTCCAGGTGTGCCGTGAGGTTTCTGTGAGGACGATGTCTCTGTATGGGGAGTCCGTGGATTCAGTTCCAGCCCAGATTTCCTCGGTCCTGCTGCGATCCTCCCACTGCACTTCCCCTGTGTGCGCCACTGTCCCTTCCAGACTGCCCCGGGGGGCCCCCAGGGCCTCACTGCCTGCCCGCAGTCCACAGCACACACCCATGCTCCCGCTCCGACAGAAAATTCCTGCTGAGAGCTCAGATGCCAAATTGACTGATCCCTCCTCCAGCCCTGTCGGCTCAGCACGGCCCCTGACAGAGAAAACCTCTTCCCCACCACACCTCCCCTCCCCCAGTACTTCCTTCGTGCAGTCTCCAGGCACTTCTCCACAGGGGTCAGACACTGTGGGAGACAAGAAATGCCTGAGTGTGCCTCCCCAGCAGGCTGGCACAGTGCTCCCGGGGCAGAGCACAGAGCCTGGTCCTTCCCAGGAACTGGGATTGCAACAGCCAGGTGAAGAAACAGAGGTTCAGGTAAGTGCTTATGTTTCCTACCCAGTGCCAGGTGTGCAGGGAAGGGCAGTGGATCCTTTTTGAGGAGTAGGACAAGATGCCACTGAGCACCTTTCTGTGATACAGTGTTGCCTCTGAGCCATCATCCAGCGGTACCAAACTGTCTGAGTTTTGGCTGCTTGTGTATCTAAAAGATGCAGCTCACCTCTTGATTCTGTTTGCTAGCAGATGAGCAACAGAGTGAGGAAAGGAAGAATTTGCAGAGTTAAAAGGTTAAAGGATGTTCCCATTCCCATGTTAGTCTGGCATTGCTGTACTCTCTGACTTGAAGGGACCTTCTCCAGTCTGGTGGGTTTGCGCAAGACAGTGGTAGAGCACCTTAGTGGATGGCAGAGTGAGGCAGCCATGACTGCAGAACTGGCAAACTCTTCTGACACTGGCTATTTGGAGTTTCCAGTGGGTGAGTGAAATTCTCAGTGGAATTCCCAGTAGGGTGGGTGAGTGCTTTCAAAGTTCTTTTAGGACAGTGGTGAGGACGTCTGGGAGCCATATAATGATGGTGAATGATTCCTCTGTGACCACAGGGAAGTGGGCCCTCCTGGTGTGGGATATATTACATCACAGAAAAGGATCTATTTCCCATTTTTACTTTTGACATCAGAACTCATGGGAGTGCTTCGAACTGTTAAATTCAGCACAGCTTTATTAATCACGGCAGTGTGACCATGTGAAGGCTCAGAGTTAGGCTGAGACTTCCGAAAATCGCTGAAGCAAAGCAGCATGGTGGGGCCAAGCCCAAATGCCAGCTCAATACGCAGAAGTGAGATGTTGAGTCCAAAATTTTGGTTGGATCAGCTCCTGATCATTTGCAGCTCACAGTACCTTGGGTCAACTGCTGTATTCATTTACCCACATTTCATAGAATCATGGAATGGTTGGGATTTGAAGGCGCATTAGAGATCACCTGGTGCATGACAGGGACACCTTCCACTAGGCCAGAACACTTCCAGGGATGAGGAGTGTCCTGGTAGATTTGTCCCAGTTTCAGATGTTTGTGGTGTGTCAGGAGGTTTCTGTGAGAACAATGTCTCAGCCAGTGGTTTCAGTTCCAGCCCAGATTTCCTTGTTTTTCTCTTGTGTGAGAAAAGGCACTTGTGTGAGCCTCTTAATGCACTTCACCTGTTTCCAGCATTGCTGCCCCCAGACATTCAGATGTCTGGTGTAGATGGCTGCACTTGGGGTGGTTGCTTTGCCTCCTTTGTGGAGATGAGTGAAATGGATGCTCCCAGGATGCAAATCATCCTTCTCACTTGAGGTGTGTCTCTTCACTTGGCTGTCAGCAACAGGGAACAGGGCAGGAAATCTGAGCTGTGAGATTAGGCATGAGATCGGGACCTGGCTGGCTTTTGTCTGAGCCCAGGGGACATTGAGAAGCTTGACACTGCAATGTCTCAATATCCCTGGGGTCTGATCCGTCAGTGTTTTTAAAGTGTGCCTGGTACATAAGGACATGGTTGTGCTCCATTGCAAAATGCAGGGAGGCTCCCTTGGTTAGAGAAAGATGTGGTTGATGAAGGCCCACCTGCCTTACCCTACTTGTTTCTGGAGCTCCATTTCTTCCACTCTCAGAGGTTTTCTTGGGCTGGTTGGAATACAGATGAAGACTTTAATGTTCACTAGGTGACCTAATCAGGACCTTGTTGTACTCTCTGTGCATATCATTCTTCATTAATTCCCTTTTTCTTCACACTCCAGGAAGTCCTGGAGAAGTGTCCTCATCTCCAGCTCAACCCGACGTGCCAGGTGGTGTCTAGGCCATTCCTCTGGCAGATGACAGTGGGAAATGACCTTGTTGTATAGCTTGGGCTCTTCTTGCAGCTCTGAAACTTATTACTGGCAATACCCTTGTGGGCCTTTGCTGAGCTGCAGCACTGGGGGCACCATGTGTCTCCTGGGACCTGAGGACAGGGAGGGGTTTGTTCCAGGGCTGGCTGACATTCCCAGCTGCAAGTTGCCTGCCAAAATACTCATATGCCTACAGCAAAGAACATATCAGAGGGTCAAAGAATTTGGGGTCATAAGACTCCATTTTGGTGCATAAGTAGTCTGAGACACCTCCCTTGGATTTCACTGTTGGTTTGTTTCCCAGATGGAGCAACCAAGAACCAAAGCAGCAGGAAGCCTCACTGACAGCAGGGTGAAGCTCCAAACAGAAACCTGCCACCTGTGCTCTGTGGAGGAGACACCCAAAGGTCCCGATGCTGTCACGGAGAGAGAGACAGAGAAGCACCTGAGCTTAGAGCCTCCGTCCTCCCCGAGCCAGGCTGGGGGGACACAGGACACCTTCCAAGATGGAAACATGAGTGGGAGCAGCTGCCAGGACTTCCTGAGGTTGTCTCCTGGCAAGGAGGTGATGAAAGAAATGTCCAGAGTGAAAAGAGAGGTTTGTTTAACCTTGGTTTAATGTGCGTGCCTGTGGAGGGATGTGGACTGTACTTGACCTCCTGAATTTTCCAGCCTTGGGCAGCGCTGTTCTGCAGGCTGTGAAGTGAGGCTCACGGTTGTGTGTGTCCACATGTGCCAGTCACTCCCTCAGGTGCTGCACACTTCCTTTCCTACCACACCTGAGCTGTGTATGTGGTCAGAGAAAGAAAAAATGCTCCTTTGTTGCTGAAGTAGAGTCTGAGAGAACTGTGAAAATGTGTTTTGCTTTTCAACAGCAGGAAGAAAAACTGTCGGAAATGGGCCACCGACAGTTGACCCTTTTCACTGAGCACAACCGGAGTTCTGACCTTTCAGATATTTTGGAAGAGGAGGAAGAAGATGAGCTATCTTCAGAAGCTCTGGAAGCGAAGAAATGGGACCAGAGAGAGCCATGTTCCCAGGAGAATGGGGAAAAGGTAACTTGTCCCGAGTGCTGCTTGCGGGGAGCGCCAGTGCAGCCATCCCATGCCATCAACTCGCAGGAGGAGGGGCTGGGCTGAGCCTTTCCTGAGGTCCTGCTACTCTCCTTTTACTCCCGGTGTTGGCTCAAGGTTGTAAAAACTACTTGAAAAATCCCGAGTTCTTTGGGAGAGGGAAGGATGTTTGTAATGAACGGAGCCAGGGTTTAATTAATTGGAAAAACACACAATGTGATGTGATGGTTAAAATCCAGGGTTGAAATCAATGGTATTGATTGAGTTCTTGACACAGATAGTAAACAGGGAACAGTCAATGCTCTCAGGCACAGTTGGGGTTGGGGTATCCTGTGCAGGGCCAGGAGTTTGCCTCAATCCTTGTGGGTCCCTTCCAGTTCAGGATATTCCCTGATTCTGTGATTATTTGGCTTAGGCCTTGATGCTTTCTGTAGCCAGGGGTGGCATTTAGGAGCAGAGTTGTGGCTTTACAGTTCAGATGCTGGAAGGGATGAAATCCTGCCTGAGCTGAGCTGTAAGTGACCAGCTTAATTCACGGTCAGAGTTAAATCTGGTCTGAATGTACCTGTGGGAATATGATTCCAACTGCATGGCCTGGCACTGATGTGTAACCATAGGGATTACAGCAGTTGGTATTTATGTCTGTGAGGGAAAGCACTGAGAGTGAGAGACTGGGAAATTCAAAAGCTTTGCAGGAAGTGTGATATGCCTGGATGGCAAGAAAGCACCCTGTCTTTAATTTTTCCTGTGACAGAAGAACATCTGTAGTAGAGGGTGCCCTGTGTGGCTGCTGGTCTGCAGGGATGGGACTGGTGAGTGCTACATGGTAGCAGACAATGTAGTGACTAGAGTAAATTTCCTTTCCTCCTTCTGAAGGGGCTTCTGCTTCCCAGGTGAGGGATTGGACCTGCAGTGCTGCCCATCAGAAGCCCCAGGAGAGCCAGGTGGCTGGAGGGGCTGTGGCTGGCTCTGAAGGTTTTGGAAGGGCTTCCAGTTGTTGGGATTGCAATGGGAAAAAATGGAAGAAAAACAAGTTTCCTGGAAAGAGAAAGAGGGAAATAAGAGCAATCAAGAACACTACTCTTTGGGTTTTTTTTTTCCTGGGTATTTTATTTGCTTTAATGTTTTTATTTGGTTGGGGTTTTTTTCTGAAAACACCAAAACCCTGTTCATGTCCTGTTGAGCTGAACAAACTGATGCTTCTTGACTGGATAAAGTGATTGATTGTTTTCTGTGCTAGCAGTGACAGTGAGGGTGACAAGATGCTGAATTGGGAGAGGACATGAGGGGCAGGAAGCTTTAGGGCACAGAGCTCCCATTACTGTCTTGTGTATTGAAGGGGATATGACTGGAATAGGGCTGTTTTCTAGGATTCTGTGTATTTAGCTAAATTTTCTGTTACTTCAAGACTCCTCAGCCAACTCTTTCAGGATCCAGAGGATGAAAACACCGAGGGGTGCTGCTTTTAAAATGTTTATCCTCAAATAAGTTGTTTAATTGCTGAAACCATTTATTATATTAAAACTCCAAAGCAGAAGCCACAACTTTTCAAACAGCTAAAAGAAGTCTTACTGAACTTATTTTATGGTTGTATTTATGAATTCTCCATATTCCTAATTGGTACTAACAAGGCAAGAGCTTTGAGCATGTGTTCTGTAAGGAGAGTTTGAGAAAATTGAGGCGGTTTTAGTCTAGAGGAGTTGAGTGGGAGATTTTGTAACTGCCTATAACTTAGTTGCATGATGGTTAAAAGGATGAGAACCAAAGTCGTCTTGTTTCTGGGAGATGATATATTAAAAGTGGCAGAATTCATGAGCTGGTTTTTGGGATGTTCATGTTGGAGAGGAGTTCAAACCTCTTTCCCAGGAGGGCAGTGCAGCCTTGGAACTGCGTACTGTCTACAGAGGGTTCAGGATTTCCATTCTTTGGTGTTTTCAAACCTCATCTAAGCGAAGACATGGATTTATTGTTGGCAACAGTCCTGCTGCAATTAGGAGACCGAACTGGACACCTCTAGAGGCCCTTCAACCAGTTCTCAGTATAATTCAAGACCAGTCTTTGCTTGGAAAAAGCTATAGAGGTCTGAACTATCAGACAGCTTGCAACTACCTTTGTCCCACACTGTGGTTCAGTTTTTAATTATCTCTGAACAGACTTGCTCATGGCTGTAGATCAAAACATCAGTAGCTACACATGCTTTGTAAGCTATTTGTAAGTGCCTTTAGAACACATAATGATATAACTTGTCAGGGAAGTTGAACAAGAGACCTCCAGAGGTATCTTCCTACCAAAAGGACACTGTGCACCTGGGACTTTACCCTTTATGTTGGTGCTCATGTAATAAGAAGTAAACCCATAAATGCTACAGTTGGTCCACAACAAATTTTAAAACTCAGCAGTGTTGTCCCCAAAATTTTCTGTAACCTGGTAGGTGCAAACCCATCTGCAAGTGAAACTCCTGTCTATGTGGCCTTTTGAGGTGAAGGGTTTTCCTTTTTTTTTTTTTTTTTTTTGTGGGAACTCTGCTCCTGGATTTGCAGACAGGCACCTGCAGTAGGGCTGCACTTTACCAGGAGATGGGAAGGGCGCAGGCAACAACATGTCCAAGGGATGTCCTACAGCACAGGGCTATTCCCTGTGCTCCAGGGAGAGGACAGAGCTAAGGGGGACCTGTGGCTCCATGGGTGAGCACAGGCCGTGGCTCAGCCCTGTGGACAGAAGAGCCCTCTCAGCTCTGCCGTGGAGGGACAGTGCCTCTCCTGCCCCCATCCCACCCCAAGGGTGCCAAGCTGTGGGGAATCATTTGTGGGGCAGGATGAGAGGTGCTGCAGGTAACTGTGTGTACAGGAGAGGCTGGGAGGGAGCTCTTCCATGCATTTGCCTTCCTTGCTTCCCACTGCATTGCTGGTTCATCCGATTGCTTTTGCCAGAAGATCCATCGCTCCCTCTGCCCCCTCCCCTTGCTTTGCTGCAGCCACAGCTCCATCCTGCTCTGCTGGGAGGGAATCAGGGTCACTTTGCCTCTTGTTTTAATGTTTATTTCCTCTCTTTTTTCCTTTGCTTGTCCTGGCTGTGGCTTTTCTCGGGGTCTGGGTACAGATGGATCTTTGTGATACTGACAGCGATGAGGAGATTCTGGAGAGGATCCTGGAGCTCCCGCTTCAGAAGAACCACAGCAAGAAGTTGTTCAGCATCCCTGAAGTGACTGAGGATGAGGATGAAGACGAGGATGAGAAGGGTGTTGCAGAAGAAAAGACAGACCCTCAAGACTCCTTGGAAACACAAACCTACCATTCGGGAAGAACAGAGAAACCACCCAACAAGGAGCCATTTCTAAAGGAAGATGGGAATAACACCTCCATGGATGTGTCTGCTCAGACTCCGCAGGGGGAGCACGGTGCTGAGGAAAGCAGAGCGGATGCTGACCATGCAAATCCTGCCTTTGGCCTGCTGGCTTGCAATCAAAAGAAGGCACATTGGAACTGGGGCTCTCAGGAGAACGATCCAAAGTCTGGGAGTGGGACAAGTCCCTCTTGGAGCAAGAAGAAGGGAAATAATTATCGAGAGAAGATCCGGAGTCGGCGTGAGATCAGTAGGAAGAGACAGAGCGATCTAACAGAGCACTGCAGTCGTCTGCTGGGCAATTGCAGCCAGATGGGGAGTGGGTTATACAGAGCTCCCAGTCTCAGGGAGGAGCTGAATGTTGTCAGCAGTGCTGGTGGGAAGGAGGGGTTGGATTTGTTCAGCCGGGCCAGACAAGGCACCTTACGGAAAAAATCCCCGAGAGCAGTGGGATCAGGGGAGACAGAACCTACTGTGATGGCAGTGCACTGCCCCAGCCCCAGGAGCCTGGAAATAGACATCGAATATGACTCTGAAGATGATCAGGATTCAGCATGTGCATCCTCCCCCGTAGAGAGCAGGCTGTGGCCAGAGAGGTCCCAGAGCTGCCAGGGGGACTGGAGTGATTGTCTCAGTCAGTCTGAGGTTGCCCACCCAGGTGGCAGAAGGGACCTCACCAGGCTGGAGATGATGGAAGAGCAGGGTATGGAGTGGGCCGGGTCTCCGAGCCACCACCTGCAATTCTTCTGCTGGGAGAAGGAAGCCCCAAGGTGTGAGAGCAGTTCTGAGGAGCAGGGCTGGGAGCTGGACTGTAAGTCACCTGGCTGGAGAAGGAGGCTCGAACATTCTTCGAAGGGGATACGTAGCACCTCCTTGCACAAAAGGGTTGGGTGACTTTTCCTGTTCTGGCTTTGAAGCAGCTTGCAGTGGTGCTGGCTTCCCTCTGCTTCCCTGGCCTGCCTGTATCTTGCTTTGTTCAGTGTTGTCCAGAGAAAGGACCCTCCTCTGGAATTGTCTGGAAGAAATATCTAAGAGATTCTGTAGTTCTGTGCTGCTCCGTGGCTTTTCTTGTAGTAGCTGCTTCTGCTTTTCCTGCTCCCTGACCAATTGTCACTGATGCAGTATTCCTTTTCACACTGGCTCTTCTTCCCCATGGCCGGAGGCTGTGGGACCCAAATGAAAATCCCTGTTGCAATAAGCAGATTGGTGAAAGCTTTCTGTAGATGCTGACTGTAATATCATTGCCTCCCCTCAAAATGCCCTCTCCTGCATCTTCACCCTCACCAAGGGGATCATCACTGGTGCCTGGCTGGGTGCCTACCTGTCCTCAGTTCTGTTTTCCAACTCCCTTGGTTTTTCCAGCTCTAGAGTGTCCCTGAAGAGGAATGTTGCATTTGGATGCACTGCTCTTTGTGGAGTGCGTTTGGGCTGAGCACTGTTCAGGGAGTTGGAAGGCAAGAGGCTGCTGCTAATTCTCTGGTGGTTCCAATTGCAGGTATCCAGTCACAAAGATTCCAGGGGCCCGGAGCCGCCTGGCACAGCCACCTGGCAGGCTCCTAGCAGGAGACGGAACAAGAGTGTACGAAGAAGCCACATGCAGAAACGTTTGCTCTCTAGTCCAGGTGAGCAGGAATGGGGAGAGAAGTGGGCAGCAGGAGAGATGGAAGCTCCTGGAAGTGGCTGAGGAGAGGCTGGCAGGCAGTGCCTGGGCCGGGCAGGGCTGACATTTTCTCTGCTATGTCCCCTCTGTGCACAGGCCCTCCAAGGAGCACTGCTCCTGAGAACTCTGGCAATGATGATGGCATTCGGATCTTTGTGGCTCTCTTTGACTATGATCCTGTCTCCATGTCCCCTAATCCTGATGCAGCAGAGGAGGAGCTCCCATTTAAGGAGGGGCAGATCCTGAAAGTAAGAACTTAGTGAACATCTCCTACTCTTTGGATCTGTCTGGTGTTCTAGGGGCAGCATAAACCTTGGGAGGTCTGCAGCTTCCTCAGGAGTGAAGTAGAGTGGCAGATGCTAATATCTTCTCTCTGGTGACCTAATAGAATGGCTGGAGCTGTATGAGGGAGGGTTGGGTTGGATTTTGGGAAAGGGAATAGGCACAGCCCCAAGGCTGCCAGAGCTCCAGGAGCATTTGGATGCTGCTCCCAGGAATGCACAGGGTGGGATTGTTGGGGTGTCTGCAGGGCTAGGGGCTGGACTGGATGATCCTTGGGGGCGGGTTCTCTTCCAACTCAAGATATTCCATGCTTCTTTCCCTGTGCAGCTCAGTCACTGCAGCATAAACAGTCTATTTCCCTTTGCAGGTTTGTGGAGACAAGGATGCTGATGGTTTTTACAGGGGGGAGTGTGCTGGAAGGGAAGGTTACATTCCATGCAACATGGTGTCAGAAGTCCCTGTGGAGAGCAGTGAGCTCAAGCAGCAGCTCCTAAAGCAGGGATTCCTGCCTGCGGACACAGAGAGCCCAGGTACTCTGTGTGCGTGTGTGTGTGCGTGCGCCCTGCTCCTGTGGCTCTTTGTTGGAATGTTGGAAGCTCAGTCTGTCCTATGTAGCCCAGAGTGCAGCCACCAAACTCATCTGAAGGGCTGTCCCTGGATCTGCAGCTTGGTTAAGTGGCTGCTCCACAGCAGGGGGATCTGGCTGGATGTGGGTGTTTCAAGCTCTCAGTTAATCCCTGACTCCACTGCAGCATTTGCAGCTGCTGCAGCTGCTCCTGGGCTCGAGATGTGTGAATTCATCACAAAGTAAGGCTGAGCCTCTCTAGGGAAAGGGGAACAGAGGCGTTTGAAGAGCAACTGAAGTATGTGAACAAGAGTTTTCACTCTGTTCTCTCCTTTGTTTTGAAAACCTGTGACTGATCTCTTGGGATGACCCTGCTCTTGGGTGAGAGAATCTGTCACTTGGGAGTGGAGATGGGGAAGGGGGAGGAAGGTAGGCCAGACAGGAGTGTACAAGGAGTAGGCCCGGTAGTTGGGTTCCTCCTTACTTACTCCCTGAGGTATGTGGTCAGTGCTTTCTGCACTGCAGAGGGTTTCCTGTTCCTTCCCACTCATGTACTCGGAGAGGAGAGGGAGCAGCCCTGGGATGTGCAGCTGGTGCAGCCCAGGCTGAGTCTGGCTCAGTGGCTGCGAGCTGCCCCTGCTGTGAATAACTGTTGTCCCACTACCTGTCCCTCATGCCTCCCACCTCTCATCCTGCACTCCTCTGTGCACCCTCTACTGCCAGTGCCGATTGCTGGATCTGCTTCACTTGTTAAAACGCCAGGATATTCCTGGTTTGGCTGCTCCCTGTTTCCCTGCTTGTTCAGCAATGAATAACAGTGCAAGTGTTGGTCATGGCAAAGGTAAGCCCTGACATTGCCTGAGCTGGGAAAAAAAACCCAAATCAACCTAAAAATAAGAAAACTCAAGAAGAAAAAAGGAGCAATCAATTTTTTTCCTATTTCTATGGAGGGAGACCCAGTATCCAGCTCTAACAGACCTTTAAGGTTTCTCCCCACTCAAACCATTCTATGATTCTGAGGGGCTGACAGTGCCCAGCCCCTAAATGTTGGTCCCTGAAAAGTTGATCCTGAGGAACACAGGGATTGAAGGAGCCTGATGCTTTCAGTGTGTAATTTCTTGAATATATTTGTCCTTTGGCTTCTCCCATGTCTGAGGAGAGGAGGTTTGAGTAAGGTGTTTTTCACATCCATACTCCTTCTGCTGTGTATATGCCAGAGAGGGAGGGAACGGAGCTGGGAAGGAGCTGGATCCCCAGGAGCGGCTGAGGGAGCTGGGAAAGGGGCTCAGCCTGGAGAAAAGGAGGCTCAGGGGGGACCTTGTGGCTCTGCACAACTCCCTGACAGGAGGGGACAGCCGGGGAGGGGTTTGGACCTGATGGTGTCAAAGGTCTTTTTCCAACAGTAGCAATTCTCTGATTCCTTGGCAGTTGGGCTGGCTATGCCTCTCCTCTTTTCCTGCTGCCATAAACCCCTATCACAGCCTTTTAACTAAGGAAGTGCCTTGTTTGGGGTTTGTCTGGGCACTCCGCAGATTCATTTGGGATTTCATCCAGTCCTGACCCTGCTCAGTGCCGAAGCTTTAGCCAGAGAGCTGTGATTTTTCAGGTGTTAATGGTACAAGGTTTTATTTTATCCTTATGGTACTGCTTCTGAAAGCTAAGGAGCAGCAAAGTCTGTCTGCTGTGAGCTGTGGAGTGGCTAAAAGACATAAGTACAGTGTGGATTTCTCTGTGTATTTGGGTTGTGCATCATGCCTCATCTCAGTCCACATGAGGCGCAGAGGGCTTTGCCCACAGAAATCCTGTTGTCAGCCTCCCAGGGGAGGCATGGCATCTCCTCTGTCCCCTGTTCACTGTTCAAGATGCTTCTCACTTTCCATTCACTGTCTGTTTCTCTTGTCTATTTATTTGCTTTTTTGGTGTTTTTATTAAGGAATTGGCACATTTTCTCCACCTCCACGCCGCCAAACCGTCCCTCCTCCAAAACCCAGACGCTCCAAGAAAGGTCTGTGTCACCCCCTGCTTCCTCTTTGGTTTTTGCTGTAGGATTACAGACTGCATTGAATTTTTACTACTTGCTTTCAGGACCCTCAGATGTTTGTACGACTGCTAGGAAATGGAAAGAGAGCCCATCCCTGTGCTGGTGTTAAGTTTTTAACAATAGTGATGTCTTTTATAGTTTGGAGCTTGACCTCTGCTTCTTGTTACGTTCCTGAGTCCTGGTTACTGGTGTAGGCTTTGAGTTGCATGAACAGTTTGCTTCTGTTGTTTGCTGTCTTGGTGTTCTTTTTACTGTTTGTCAGTTGTGTCTTGTGGTCACTGTTGGAGATGAGCTCTTACTGATGAGACATTTTCTTCCCCCAGCAGGGCTGGACAAACAGGAATACATGTCTCAGCCAGGTGAGAATTGCTTTTACTGGAGAGTAGGTAACGCATGATCCAATTACAGATGTGTTTTGTGTTCAAGGGCCAGTGTGACACCCTGTGATGCTGCTTCAGAGCACTGTAAGAAAAGGTTTTAGTTCTTTTTATGTTTAGTGGTGGGTGCAGAATGCTTTGGTTGAGCAGGGGGTGCCTGCAGGGGAGTGCACCTGTTGTGCTGTGGGAGGAGCGGGGCAATCTCTCACTCATCACGTGCTGTAGTCTCTACGATCCAAGGGACACTTAGAGGGTGCTCCCTCTGCTGAGGTTCATAATCTGTTGATATCGAGAGAGGCCAAGTCTGCAAACCCCTTGCCTGCCTATCCAATGCTGACCCAAAGCAGGATTTAAATCCATGAATGTGTGTTTCTGGAGCACCAGACTTGGCTTTTGTGGACTCAGGGCAGGTCTGTAGGTAATGGGTCTGAGCAGACTGGAGATTGTGAATAGCAAGGCCTTCACTGCCCTATGTGCTGGTCCCTGGCCCTTGGAGGATAAATTTTGTAGCTTAATAGCAGAACATTGTGTAGTGGGAGGAGAAATGCCCTTTCAAGACACTGTAAAGAGACAGCTGTCCTCTGCGTGTGTATGCATATATATGTGTGTGTGTGTAAATAGGAAATATAAAATAAAACATTCCTGTATGTGTAAACAAAGCACCGGGATGAGGGGATGGGGGATATCCCCACTTTTGTGCTTATGAGGCAATGAAGAAGATTGGAAAACTGCTTTACCAAATGCTTCTAAGGTCTCTCCACTCAGTTTCCCCCAGTATTCTTTTTGCTCAGACCACTACAAGAATGGTGAAAGGAGTTGCTGTGATTTGGGATTTTTTCCTAGTATTTCCATCTAAGAACATACTGTTTTTCTCCTGCAGGGCAGAAACATAAAGACATTGAAGCAGAGCTGCTGACTCCTCGCAGGATGGTGGCTGCCTTTGACTACAATCCTAAGGAGAGCTCTCCGAACGCAGATGTGGAGGTAACCACCATTTCCCTCTCTCCTTTTCAGAGGTTTCTTCCTCTTATCTCTTTTTTCCTTCTCACCCAAGACACTCAGAACTTTGGTCCAGCCAGTGTCGCCAGTGAAACTGCGTGAGTATTCATGACAGCCTGTAGTGATCAGACAGGACTAAGTAGATCTGGGCTGGGAGGAAGCAGCTCCTACTGGTAGCAACTGATCCAGGAAACACTCTGGGAAAAGGAAAAACCTGCTTAAGGGTTTGAAAGCACTTTGATAATTTGAGCTTGACTTTTGAGTTAATCATCTGTGTAGGTCTTTGTTCAAGCAAAAAGATTTAGCTCTAGTTTAATGGACTAGTTTGCAAAGTTCTTGTTTTCAAGCAATTCCTATACATAGAATCACAGGATCATGGGATGGGTTGGGTTGGAAGACATTTTAAAGCCCATCTCATCCCACCCCCTGCCATGAGCAGGGACACCTTCCACTAGACTGGGTTGCTCCAAGCCCCTTCCAATCTGGCCTTGGACACTTCCAGGGACAGGAAGGGATATAATCTAAACAGGGAAGGATACAAGCCAAACAGTATTTTTGTGGATAAGTCTGTTCCAGGTAGAAAGGGGGCAATGCAGAATCCTTTCTGCAGAAAGAGATGAGCACGTGGTGTGTTCTCTGTTCCTCCAGGCTGTGTTAGCTGTGTTAGCTCTCCAAGCAAACATAAACATGGGATTTGGATTCACATCCTTTCCCTTCATTGACAAGGGAGTGTCTGGCCAACAGAGGCACAGTTCAGGGAATGCTTGCTTCCCAAGCTGTGTTTCCTGCCCAGGGAGAGACAGCCAAGGACAGAGTGTTTTAGGGATGGGGGAGACACAATGTGAGCAAGTATCCAGCCACCAAACACTTTTGAACCCTTGTCACTGAGCATATGACTGTACTTTTTGCAGTGATTTGCTCTTGTAAAACTTTTTTGGACAAGAGCTCAAGTTACTGAAACCAGCTGGTGCAGCCCTGTGGGAGAGCCACAGGAATGATCTGCAGCCTCAAGAGATTAAATTGAGGACTAGGGTTATAATACAGTAAATATATTGGAAGTAGATCCCTTCCAGCTGACGCTTTTAAAGTGACAGAGTGTCTTGAGTGGGACTCAGCGTGTTTGGAGCCTCCGCTGGGCAGCTTTTTCCATTAAAAGAGACTGGTGACACCTTTGTCTTTAGCCTTGTACCCCATGGAGCATGTGCTGGGGTGTCTGACAGGACAGAGGGTGTGAAACCAAAGGGACGCTGTGTCCTGTGCTCCTGTTCCAAGTCCAGGTTAAACCTCCCTGTTTGTATGCATTCCTGCTAGTGACTAATCCCTGAGTGCTGCATACAGAACAGGCTCATCCAAGGGAGCAGGATTTGTAATTATATTTAAAGAAATTGAAAGTACTTCTGGTGCTTCCTGAGCTTGTCCTCAGTGCACCTTTCCAGAGCAGGTGGTAGGTACTGTTTTGAAACCTAATTAAAATTGGTTTTAAAATGGGCTCTGCTCTTGTCTTAATTTATGAAATGCTTCCTTAGCAATGAATTCCAGAGTTATCCCCTTCAGTTTCCCTCCTGCATCCTGGTCCTGCAAGACTAAAACAGTGGGCTCCCCACCTTGGAGTGAGATTGGGCAAGGAGCCTGTGTTCCTGGTGAGAAGTTCCAGGCAGTGCTTCTCCTGTGACCTCTGTTCTCTGGCTCTTTGCAGGCTGAACTGACCTTCAGTGCCGGGGACGTTATCACTGTCTTTGGGTCAATGGATGACGATGGGTTCTACTATGTAAGTGCAGGGCTTGGCAAAGTCCTAGGGTTACACTGGAAATTATTGGAATTTATGGAATGGTGGCTGGGAAGCAGAAATCAGGGACCAAAGTATTTTGCTTTTGGGAAAAAATTAAACCCCTCTTTACTTAGTGCAGGGCAACCTGTTTCTGGCACTCATTTCTCCTGCTGTAAATCCAATATTACAGAATCTTGGAATGGTTTGGGGAAGGGACCTTAAAACTTAAACCTGTTCCAACCCCTGCCATAGGCAGGGACACCTTCCGCTGTCCCAGGCTGCTCTAAACCCTGTTCAGCCTGGCGTTGGACACTTCCAGGGATCCAGGGGCAGCCACAGCTTCTCTGGGCACCCTGTGTCAGGGCCTTGGCACACTCACAGCCAGGAATTCCTTCCCAATATCCCATCTATCCCTGCCCTCTGGCATGGGAAGCCATTGTCCCTTGTCCCATCTCTCTGTCCCTTGTGCAAAGTCCCTCTCTAACTCTGCTGGAGCTTGTTTAGGTCCTGGAACAGGCTCTGAGGTCTCGCCTGGAACCTTTTCTCATCCAGGTGAACACCCTGAGGTATCCCAGCCTGGCTCCAGAGCAGAGGGGCTCTAGCCCTGGGGAGATCTTCATGGCCTTTAAATATCCCAATGGTTCTGAGTTTATTTTTTGGCATCTATTGCCTGCGGGTTTCCCAAAGCCTTGCCTGCATTTTTCCATGCACACGCCACCCGAACCAACACCTGCTCAGAGCTAACATTTCACCAGGTACTCAGACACTTGGGCCAGAGGCTGGAATGGTGATCCAAGTAAGCAGACACATTCCTGGGGCTGTTCTGCCCTTCAGCTGTGTGCCAAAGTTGAGCCTCGGCCCTTGGATCATTCACCTCTTCCTGCATGGGAAACAGTGTGCCTTCACACATCAGACTTGAGGTTGAGCTCCAGGTTAAGTCTGAAGGCATCACTGGGAGTGTTTTGCTTGGTCCTTTTATAGTGATGGAAAACAGTATTGCTGGGGTGGGTTTTGTCTCACCCAACCACCTCCTGTTGAACTGGATACATATTTGTAGGAATACAGTAGTGCAGCTCTGGGCATCTGTGATCATGGATGCAATGCCTACAGGACATTGTACCAGTACTGCCTCATTCTTTAATGATGTCAGTAAATACCAGGGCAAATCAAAGGCCCCTAGGGCACCTGTGGCACAGTCTTATTCCAGTATGGTAGTAGAGATTTTGAGCTTGTAGAAATCACCTTTGTCATGACTTGCTGTCATCACTCCTTCCTTTATTCTCTTCTGTGTTTCTGTGCTCTGAATTGTTCCACAACTAAACAAGGATGTGAGTTACGGAATTTTCTGTAGATCTTTTCTCCCTATGTGGGTGTGTTCTGGACTTGTCTCAGCCCACAACCCAACCTTCTCTGCAGGGCACTGCACCTCGAGTTGTTATTTATTTCTCCAGGAAAGCTGATGTGGGAATTGAATGTTGATCTTGCAGGGAGAGCTGAACCAACAAAGAGGGCTTGTCCCATCCAACTTCCTGGAAGCCATCCCTTTGGATGGAGACACGGCCGAGGAATTCCACTCAAACGATAAGGAAGCTTCTCCGCTGAGTGCTGAGAGCCAGGTGAGATATGTGACTGCATGGCAGTGCCATCTAGGCTGGGATGTGTCTGGAGGCTGAGCATTGCATGGCATGCAGCACCCATGGGATCACTGCACTTACTGCATGCAGCCTGTTCATCCCAGGGGAGTGCTGGGAACTCTTCGCAAAGACTTACTTGTAGTGCAGAAAGTGGCACAAGACAATACTTGCTGGGGCCTCAGTGTGGTTCAGTGGGCAAGGAGCTTTCAAATCCCACCAGCAAATTGTTTAGAGCCACTGAAAGGTCCGTGGGAAAATCCTGCTGGAAGGAAAGTTCAACCAGCTCCCTGGGCACATGAAATTCTTTAAATATGATTATATCCATGCCAAAGAGTTCTGGAATTAGCAACACCCAAACACCAATGTTCTTCCATCCACCCCAAGTTAGATATACCCTAATCCAGGCTGAGGTGCTTCTGGATAAATTAAAAACACACTGAGGAGTTTCCCAAACAGATCTGGGGAATGGATCCTGTGGTTTCAAAAGCATCCCCCAGAGTCAAGGAATTCAAAGGTTAGATTAATTCAGTGCATTTTGTTGCTGAGACTCTTGGAATAAAGATTGAAGTAGGGGACTGGGGCCATGTCAGGGGCTGAGGCTAAAAGTGTAGCAGCTCCTTTGTCATTCCTGGACCCCCTGTGCTGTCTCACTGTGGAGTGGGAGGCAGGAAGGACCCAGCTGGGTCCCAGCTCACATGGGCTCAACCTTCAGTCTTTATTGGGAGTTTGTTGATACTGTGATATGGTGCCAGATGCAGATGAGTCAGAGCAGGTTGGCTTTGAGCCATCCTTAGGGGAGTAGGTGGCCCTGAATCCTTGAATCCTGCTCTTTTGAACTCCCCACTGGTTCCATCCCAGCTTTCCTGCTCTCTACAGCATTTCTTGGCCTTTTTTCATGCTCAGCTCTTCCTGTTCTCAGTATCCATCTCTGTGTCTTCAAATGCTGCCTGGTGTCCCTTCACCTTAGCCCCACCCCTTGCTTCCAGGCATTCCAGGCTTCATGGGTACAGGATTTGCATTCCAGCCTTAATTCCTTCTCGGGCAGAGCAGCCTGGCTCAGATAATGAGGTCTGTGGGCAGTTTGTTGGATCTTCTGCTGACCTCAGCAGCTTTCTGGGGTCCTTGTACTTCCCTGTTGAGGATACTAGTCCTTGCTGGGGAATCAGGTTAATCAGCTGTTACTGCCAGGGTTTATGAGCCCTGAGGTCACCCAAGTCTAACCTCCCTGGGGGTTAACAAGGATGTGGACTGGTGTTCTTTCTTCAGTTTCTCTCTCAAAATCATTTACTCTTACCAAATTACTTGTCTGTTGAAACAGAGGGTGCCAAAGGAGATCTCAACTGGTAAAATAAAGGTGGAATTCCAAGTGTGGTCTAGTGCAGATCGTCCCCTTTCCCTCTGGCATCAACCAGCAGCCACAGGGTCTGTTTCAGATTCCAGGGGTCATTATTTCAGCCCCAGCCTGGATCCCCCTGGGAACCAGGGGGAATTTAGGTAACCTTGTCTACCACGTGCAGGTGTGAAGGGTTTGCAAAGCCAAACCCACTTTGATTTCTGCTCCCTGCTGCTGAGTTCAGTGGGTGACTGATTCCCTGGACGGCACTTTGGCCAACATATCCCTGCATGTTGAATGTTGGAAACTCTTTTCCTATGCTTCATGACATTTTTTTAAACAGAAGCACCTTTCAGGTATGTTAAAAACAACCCATATAAAGTAGACGCATTTCAGGCTTGCCTGCCCTTCAAACCTTTCCATTTGTCTCTAGTCCTCTGTGCCTGAAATCCAAGGGAGCCTCCCCTTACACTGCCTCTGACTTTTGGGTGCACAGAGCACGAACCTGTTAGATTTGGTATTTTTGGTACTCTCCTGGAGATCCAGGAACTGCTGCTTTCTGTAATTGGGGGACTGGAAAATTCAGATAATGATGATTAAACCAATTTTATTTCGGTGGGAATCAGCTTGAACTCCCTAGGCATGACTGTGCTTTGGCTGCTTCTGTGTCCTGCCAGCCTGGCTTCTGTCCTGCTGCCTCCCTGCTTCTCCTGGACACCTGTCCCAGGGGATCCTGGCTCAGTACCCCCAACACTTCTCCCACTTGTGCTTTGCAATCCAGACCTGTCGAAACAGCTTCCAAACAGGAAAGAGCACATTTGGTCCCTCTTAAACGTGGTGTATTTACCCTGCTCAGAGCCAAACTGGTATTAATTAACTGCATTTAAGTGTGTTTAGTGATTCCTGAGGAGACAGAACCTGACCCCACGGTGGTTTTGGCTGTCAGAGCAATCACAGCATACCAACCTGAGGGCAGAAAACTTCATGGGGAAGGCATGAGAAAGAAATACTGCTGGTAAAACATACATCCATCCCTGAGCTGGAATGAACTCTCCCAGTGATACAGTCATGCCTAAGGCTTTGCAAATTCCTGTAGCCCTTTCACCCCATGGAGTTAAGGAAAACCCGCTTGTTCAATTTGCTGTTAGCAGAGCAGGCTCCCTTGCTAATTCCCAGTTCCCAGTCCCAGCTTGAGCCCTGGCACCTCAGGGGCACACAAATGTGTGCACCATGGCAGAGATTTGGACTCAGTTACAGCTTGTTCCAGTTGCAACAGAAGCTTCTCCATGAGTGATTTTTGAATCACTTGTAACTTCTTGGATGTGATGTTCTTACCTTAACTGTTCTTCACACTTCCCTTCTCCCTGCTGCCCTACCAAAGGCCTGAGAATAAGGACAATTTATTTCCAAATTGAACTGGGGAAGGTGAATAATTTTTAATTATTTCTGAGTAAATCTTAAAATGCTGGCAACTGAAAAGGTGAAGCAGTTGAACTTAAAAACTGAAAACATTTGGGGATTAGAATAAATAAGCAAAAACAGCACAAAGCGGAGGATCCAAGAAGTTCTGGTCACAGCCAGGGCACAAAACACTCATGCTTAGCAGCTGCTTTAACCTGTTCCTGTTGATGGAATATTTTTCCATCAGTAACATGCAGTTTCTGTCAAAGACTGATTGTAAAGTACCTTCAGAAAGTGTTTGATTCTAATTGATTTCATGTATCTATTTCTGCCTGTGTTATGCACCCGGGACGGTTCTTTTCTTCAGAGAATGAGGAAGAGAAGAGTCCAGTGATAGATGTGAATGATTACATAGAGAGAGCAACCATGTAAGTGTGTGAGACCTTCAACCTCCCACCCAGCCCAGCACCTCAAAGGCTCCTGCACCTGGTGTTGGCTCCTTTTCTTGCTTACGGTTTGACAGGCTGGTTTGGGGCTGCAGTGGCAAATCCACCTTCAGGTCTTATGTCAGACCATTCACTGTTACCTGGGTTCTGTGGTAGAGACAAAACATTCAGCACATGAAGCGCAGTTGGTTGGAACAATTATCTGGTGGTTTTGGGGATCAGGATGGGACCGTGCTGAATATTCAGGTTTGGGAAGGACCTGCTTTGTAATTCAGCTTGGCCTTTCTGTTCACATCAACAGCCAAAGTGTCATTTGCCCTTTGCAAGATTCTCCTCAGTCTGAACACACTTCATGTTCAGCCTGGGGTTTTTTCCTTCTGGATTTTACTCCTTCCTGAGAAAATCCTGAAAAAACCCTGCCTACCATCTATTTAAGAAAATAGTAACATTTAGTCCCTAAAACCAACCTTGTGTGGATAATTGTTCTGGGGCTGGGTGGGTGAGACCCCTGGTTTTGGGGGCCACCAGGAGCAGTCTTTGTTTTCTTTAGTTTCAAATGTTTGTTTTCCAGAAATTGTGTTAATCAGTGACATCTGAGAGAGCACTAAAACCACCCCGGAAAACTGACATCACTCTTGTGTTTATCACTCCAATAATTTAGATGAGGATTTTGACAGAGCAGTTTTTCCTTTGTTTCTCTTAGAGAAGAACCTCCAATTTTAGTGTGATTTTTCTCCTACCACATGAATTTGTGAGCTGGTTCTGTTGCTTTCCTGCCACATAGAGACCTCTGAGAAGAGGAGAAGTTGTTTGTGGGGCCACTTCAGGTCTGTCCTGAAACTGTTCTACCTTCACCCAAAAAGCATTTTCCAGTGGTTCATGGACAGAGCATCCACTGCTCTGGCTGCACAGGGGCCTTTACATCCCTCCCACATCACTCCGAGTGTTGGTGAGCCCCTTCTGGTGCTAGCCCAGTGCTTTTGGGCATTTTATTCAAGGATTCTTCATTGCACAAATCAAAAACAGTTTCTGGAGCAGAACTTTGGGATTCTTTCTTTGCTCCCTGCTAAGAGAGTGGGTTGCAAGTTAGCCCTCACCTGGCTTTTTCTCTTTGCCTCTGTAAATCTTGGATTTCTGGCTGCAAATGTTCATCTGGATTTATTGGGGTTTACTCCCAGACTCCTCAGACCTAACACTGGGCTAGCACCACGTGCTCTTCTTGCACAAGGAAGCTGCCAGAATAGACAGAGGTTGCAGCTGCTGCTGCAGCATTGGTTGGAGTGGACTTTGCAGGCAGAGTGCAGCTTTCCCAAGGGCAAGCCTGGGCCATCCCATCAGCATGTGTGACATCCTGCAGCATGTCCTGGGCAGCAGCTGACCTTAGGGCACAGTGCTGCACGCCTGGAGTGTTGAACGAGTGGCTTGGAAAACAACGTTTTCAGGTGAACAGAGAGTGTGAGCTCAGGAAAAGTCAGCCCTAGGATTGGTTACTGTGAGAGAGAGAGAGGCAGAGAGGAGTCCCAGTTCTGTCCTGTAGTTCAGGTAAGGGAGAGTCTGATGGCCCTGGCACAGCGCAGTGATTGCTGTGAGGCAGAAGTTGACTCTCAGCTTTGTGAAGTTGGGAGGGGTCACAAATTCAAGACAGAGCTCCCTGTGCTCCTGCCTACTCAGGACTGACTCCATGGGTATTGTAGGTGCTGAGTCCCACCCAGAGTAGAAGTTTGTGCTCATCCTGTGCCAGAAGTTCTTCATTCTTGCAGCAGCCTGGACCAGCACAGCTTCCACCTGTGCGGGGAGGAGAGGTCACAGCCACTGAGTGCTCCTGGTCCTGAAGGAGGTGGGTGCTGAACCAGCAACAGGGTGACAGAGCAGGGCTGCTTTGACATTCCACCCCAGGAGACTTTATTTAAAGTCCCCACAGGGCATGAGCATGGCTATGCTGGAGTGAGGCAGCAGCGATGCTCCAGGCTCTGCTTCTGCCTTATTCAGCTGCTTGCCCGTGACACAGAGCAGGACCAGTACCAGGCACATCCAGTCCTGCCCTGGGGCAGCTGCTGGGATCCTTACACAGTTCCTGGCTGGAGTCTGATCTACAGGGGTGCTTCACCTCAGGCAGAGGGTCCTGCTGCCACTGTCACCATTTCACATTCTCTCTAGGGGCTGTGGCTACTGCAGACCTGTGAGGGACTCAGTGAGGCCCAGATAGAGGGATGCTGAGGGTGTCATGTTCCAGTGTCCAGAGGACTCTCCTGGCACAGCTCCAGCCACTCTTACCCTGTTTTGGGTAATGCCAAGACAGAATGTACAGCTGGAGCTTGGAAGCCACTGGTTTGTGAAAGCTGTGTGGAAGAGAAGGCAGTAACTAGGCAGTTCTCCTAGGTCTCAGAAACCCAGAGCCTCTTCCCTGAGGAACTTTGCAGCCTGTTGGGAATGGTTGACCTGCCAGATTGGTAATTGTCACTGTCTGGGGACCTAAGCCTAGTGAGAGGAAATTGTCGACGGAAGGCTGCTGCTAGGAACTGACCTCTTGGTGCTTTGTGAAGAGGAAACTGAGCCCAGTACTAGGTCACATTCTGATTTCCAAAAGCCCTTCCGAAGGAGAACAGCACTATTTGAGACTGGTGGGTCCCAATTACCCGTTTCAAGCACTTAGGGGCTCAGGGGAATTCCTGTGTGCCACTTGATCCCAGGACTTCTCCATGTCCTCCTCCACTGGTGCCCCTGCAGAGCACCAGACTTGGCTTTCTGCCCCTCCTGCCTCTGGATCTGCTGGATGCTGAGCAGCCTTGCAGGACCCTGGGTTCTTCTTCGTACCATGGCCACTGTTGAGAAGCCTCAGGACTTAGCCAGATGCCTTGATCTTCTGGAGGTCTTGCAGAGCACTTGTTCTCACGAAATGTGGTTTTGTTTATGTGCTGGCTTCTGTCCCAGAGCATGTTGGGAGACCAGCAGGCTCCATGGCTGAGGCATCCATGGGTTCATCAGTATCTGTCTCCATCCATGCTCTGAGGAGCTGATTCACTTGATGAGCTGTGGAGCAGCATCTTTCATCATGTCCTTAGTGAGTCTTTTGTGGTGTCCTGTTCTTAGCCCGAAGTTCAGGAATTTCAGGAATTCTTAGCTAAGGAAGGGTCTGGGTTGTAGGTACAAAATTTAAATCCACTGGAAACTTCCTAAGTGGAGCTGCACTTGCATAGAGGAGAGAAGGCCATGTCTCTGCCTGAGGTTTATGCTGGTGTGATCTCCTTCAGCAGCTCTAACTTGTGCTTTTGTCTTTTGTTTTCTCTCTTTCCCACCCAGCTAAATCTGGATGGATCTGTTGATCAGAGCGACTCCTCTCCATCTCCTCCGCCAGCACCTTCCTGCCTTGTCCCGGGCAAGCGGGATCCAGAGCAAGCATCACTGGCCCTCCTCACCTGCAGTGATGCACCTGGGCAGAGCAAAAAGAAGAGGGGCTTCTTCTTCAAAGGGAAAAGACCTCTTAAAAAAACTTGGGTCCAATAAGAAAAACTAACAAGAGGTTTACTCCATTGGGGCTGCCCACACAGCCCCAGAGACTGAGAGTTCAGGACAAGCCCTTTGCGATAAGCTGATTATTTTCATAGGGAAGAAGTATGTGTTGAATCGAGAAAACTCTGGAGGGTGTGGGAGCTGAGAGCCCTTGGAGAAAAAGTGGCTCTGGGGTAGGAGGGCTCAGCTCTGGGATCTTCCTGTGCAGGGGTAGGCACTGGGATCATGGTTTGAACAGGCATCACCCTCCATGCAGCCCTCAGTGCACCGGTTCCCTGTAAATATTTTAATTTAAGGATTATATTCTGGCTGTAAGTTAGCTAACTGGCTTTTCCAAGCAAAGCCCCAGCCCCTTAGGAGAGAACGCTTGTACTCCACACCCTGACATTTCTCTGCTCCAAGGGAGGTCGTGTCAACTCCTTCACTCCTGCAAAGAAAATTTGCACTTTTCTGTTCCCGTGACTCCCCTTCGCTGTCTCTGGGCTGATGAGTGAGTTCTTATTTGTACTGTAACCCTGTAAATATGCAGCTGTGCCTCGGAGCATCCCACACTGCCTCAGTCAGCTTCCAGCATGAGGATCCCTGGGGAGGAAGGAGTGATGCCCTGGTGGGGGTCACTTTTTCAGCGTGGGGGTGGGCTGCTGTCAGCTGCTCTTGCCTGGTTCACCTTGACCACGCACTGGCTGGGGACTCCGCCTTATTATTTATTTATCAATTTATTTATCGATTGATTTATTTATCTACCTATTTATTTATTTATTTGTCCATCTGCCTCGCTCCACGATTCCGTTCAGCTGTGTCCATGAGCTGCTCCCGAGTCGCTGTGTTGGGAGAGCAGGGCTGGGACTGGGCAGCCTGCGCTGTTTTTGTAGGAGACGATGTGTTCCTGCAGTTGAGACACAGCCCTGGCCAAGCACAGAGGGTTTTATATGCCATGGTTTCTGTCCGTCCCTGTGTTTTTTTCTCTGCATGTTCCAATGCGTCCTTGTTCTGAGCAGGGCAGTTCCATGAGCTCCATGAGTGGTGCCAGCACAGCGGCCATGAGTGGTGGTGGTATGGTATGTTTTTATTTAATATCAAATTTTATTATAATAAAATCTATTTTCACAAATACACATTTTCCTTAAAAAAGCCAAAGATTCAGTGATGCTTCTTCAGGGGGATGGGGAAGTTCTACCAACCATCTGCACCTTGAGGATGTTCTGCACCTTCTGTGTCCCCTTCTCAGAGGAACAGATGTGGCTGTGGATGCCCCAGTTGTGAGGTGAGGACAGGGGCTGAGGTGGCAGCCCTGGGAATGCAGGACACCAGGGAGGGCTTTGGGCATGAGGCTGCCCAGAGTGCCTGGGCTGAACTCCTGTGCTCCCAGCTCCACTGGTGTGTGAGTGTTGCGTCAGGGGTGTGGTCCTGCACCTGGAGCCTCTGGGAATCCAGCCAAGAAGTCTCTTGGGATTGTGGGGGGATTCTGTCGGATTCTCCTGACAGGAAGGACTTGTTTGGGAGGCTGCTGCTCCCTAGAGAAAAATACTCCACGAGGATCTTGATACCACAGTAAGGCACTGTGTCCTGTGATGGATGGGAGTGAGGGCAAGGACAGATCAAAGGCTTTGAAAGGATGAGGTGCTGCAGCTCTGCTGGAGCTTCCATGACTTCCGGAGCAGCCCCAGTGATGAAACTTATCAGCAACCCAGAGCTTTATCTGCAGCCTGTCCTCCCATGGAGGAAGTCGTTGCTGTTTTAACTGAATTTACCAACTGGAGTTTCTTAAGTGAGTTGTTGAAGGTCTTTTGAAAGAAACTGTCGTTGCTTTTATCAGTTCCTCAGGAGATGAATTGAAGAACACAACCTTTAGGAAGAAAAGCAGCCGCTGGAACATTGTGGAGTGTGCCCAGAGCTAGAGGCCCTGTGAAGCCAGTGCCTGCCTGGCTCCCTCATTCCTGGTGCCTCCATCCTCCCTGCCCAGCTGAGCCCCTGATCTGGGAACAGAGTCACAATCTCCAGGGAAAGTAAACATTCAAGAGACAAAGGATCTCCCAACCCCCTACTTCCATGGTTTCTGAAGCAGTTGGAGAACTTTTTTTTTTTTTTTTTTGAGAGCAGTTTGGTGTGGTGTTTCTCAGGGACTGATGCAGGAGTTGGGTGTTTAACATCTTTCCCAGTGACAAAGGGGCTCATGGGCACCCTGGGCAGTGTCCTAGTGACACCAGGCTGTGTGTTGGTAAGGGATGGAGATGCATGAAAAGGACCTGGACAGGCTGGAGAGGTAAAGCTGTGCAAAACTCATGACACTTAACAAGGCCAAGTAAAAGGTCCTACATGGGGTTGGGGCAATCGCAAGTCCAAGTACAGGCTGGGAAGAGGATGGACAGATGGATAAATGGAAAGCTGCTTTGAGAAGGACTTGGAGGTGCTGGTGGATGAGAAGCTCAACACAGAATCACAGAATGGCTGGGGCTGGGAGGGGCATTAAGGTCATCTGGTTCCAAACCCCTGGCATAGATGTGCCCCAGTCACGTGTGTCAGAAACCCCCCGTGCCCTGGGCTGATGCCCCACTGTGGGCAGAAGGGGAGGAGTGAATTCTGCTCCTCTGCACTGCTCAGGTGAGACCGCACCTGCAGAGCTGCTTCCACCCCTGGGGCTAGCAGCAGAAGGATGTGGAGCTGCTGGAGCGAGTCCAGAGAAGGCCACAGAGCTGCCTGCTCCAGGGCTGGAGCCCCTCTGCTTTGGAGCCAGGCTAGGAGAGCTGGGGGTGTTCACCCGGAGAAGAGAAGGCTCCGGGGAGAGCTCAGAGCGCCTTCCAGAGCCTGAAGGGGCTCCAGGAGAGCTGGAGATGGACTTTGGACAAGGGTGTGGAGTGACAGGACAAGGGGGAATGGCTTCCCATAGCCAGAGGGCAGGGATATTGGGAAGGAATTGTTCCCTGTGTGGAAGAAATGGCTTCCCTGGCACAGGATGCCCAGAGAAGCTGTGGCTGCCCCGGCCCTGGAAGTGTCCAAGGCCAGCTTGGACAAGGCTTGAAACAGCCTGGGACAGTGGAAGGTGTCCCTGCCCATGGCAGGGGGTAGAACGAGATGGTCTGTAATGTCTGTACCTAGCCAAACCATTCTGTGATTCTCTGAATTAAGTTCCTCATTGTGAAACACATTTATCAGCACTGATATGCAGGAACTGTCCATAGCCTTTGAAAAATCCTCATCCTCCTCCTCTATCTAGTGCTGACACAGCAGAGGAGGGACTCAGTGTGGCTTTGCAAACCCACCAGCTCTGCCCTTTTGCACAAGACCCATGCTGTGGTCTCTGTTGCACAAACTGCTGGTTCTGGAGCTGCTGCTGGATGTGTGTCTGGTTCTGGAGCTGGTTCTGGTGCTAGTGCTGGAGCTGGAGCTAGAGCTGGGGTTGATGCCGAAGCTGGGACCTCAGGCAGATACTCTGCTTCTGTCTGACACACTGAAAGGGGTGGGCTGGAGTCTCTTGGGTCAGAGTCACTTTGAAGGCCAGGGGAGGTTGCTCAGGGTCTCATTCAAGGGAGCATTATCCCCAGGGATGCAGGCCCCACCTATGTTCTCAGCCCTGTCCCAGCACTTCACCACTATCCTGGGTGTTTTCTTATACCTGTTGGGAATTTTCTTGGAAGTAGCACGTGCCATTGCCTCTTGTCCCATCCTTGGGCACTCTGAACAGTTCTGTCTGCTCTGCAGCCCTTCCATGAGACAGTCAAGGTCAAGAGTAAGGCTTCCAGAGCCTTCTTCCCTCCAGACTGACCAAACCCAGCTTTCTCCTGGGCTCCAGGTAGATTCCCTCCAGGTTTTCAAAACCAGTCTGCAAACAGCATCAGCTTCACCTAGGCCTTACTGCAAGATTTGTAATTTGCTTTGCTGGTTTTCTTTAGAACATTAAAGGACCAGGACCAGCCTCAGTTCACGGCTCCACTTGCAAGGAGGCAGCTTTGGGGATGGGGATAGTGGATCCCAGCTTTGGGCATGGACACATCTGCGGAGTCAGTGCCAGAGGCACTTGCACCACCTGTACCATTCCACAGCCACTGTGGATCCTGAGATGTCCATGCAGGGCAGTCCAGGTGAAGACCTTCATCCAAGCAGCCTTGGGGAGCCCTGGCAGGAATTCGGTTGCTCCCAGTCTGTGCTGCTTATCCAAGGAATTTTGGATTCATGAGGGCAAGCACAATTGCAATGTGCAGTGAGGAGGAGCTGAGGAGCAGCTCCTCTGCCTCCTGTACACCTCCATGCTTAAACACATCCCTCTCTAATCAGCACTATCCCTCTGCCTTGTCGGCGTGGCAAGGATTTTGTCCATCAGATGCTTTTGCTCTGCAAAAGGGAGAGGGGCTTTGGCCCGTGTCAGAGGAGATGCTTTGCCACCTGAGCTGGTGCAGCAGCACTTTGGGCAGAGGCCAGACCCGCCTGGGCTGCCCCATGCTCCAGACCAGCAGCTGGAGGGTGATGCCTGTTCAAACCATGATCCCAGTGCCTACCCCTGCACGGGAAGAAGGAGCAGCTCTCATGGATCCCCAGGGGATGTGGGGCAGAGCACGTCAGGAGGTGGGATGGGGAGTGCTGGGCACTGCAGGTGTCTCCGGGATGGATGTGAAGGTGTTGCTTCGAACTTTTAAAAGCGACAGAGCATGAAGAGCACCACCGGTCAGGAACCTTGTAACCTGGTCCCTGGAAGACACCCCCAGAAGGGCTCAAGACTCTCAAACCACCACAAAGTGGTCACATCTCCACCTTCAAAAATCCGGGAAAGATCCGGTGAAGCATCGGACTGTGTATCCAGCTGCGAGCAAAGGAGCCTCCCCGGCGGGCTATGGCGAGAGAGGTGAGTGCTGCGCTGGCCTGGCCGCCCCCGCCAGGGGAGTTCCTGGGCCCCCGGGGCAGCCCCTGCTGATAACGCCGAGCAGATAAAAGCGGGCGCCGAGGGGCCGCGGGCAGGAAGGAGGCGGCGGATCGCAGGTGAGAGCCTGATCGGAGCACAGCCGCTTTTCTTTCGTGGAGTGTTTGTTTCTCTGCCGGGGATGGGACTGGGGAGCTGGGGCTGGGCTTGGGGCTGAGCTCTGCCGTTCCCACTGCTTGCACCCTCGCCTGGCACCGGGCGCAGCTGGCGTGCTGCATGGAAGCGCCTGGAGCGCGGTGCTGCTCTCGCCAGGGTCTGCTCCGCAGGAACGGGGCTTGGCCGGGCATTTTAGGGTGCCTCGAGGCAGCTTCACAGTGGGTGCTCAGCCCACAGCTCTGGGGTGATTCTGGGAGCTGATTGCTGGGAGCAGCCTTAGGAGGTGGGTGGGTCAGCTTTGGGAAAATCATCGCCAACATCTATTAAATGGCTATTAAATACTTCCCACTCCTTCTGAAGCCCACATTAAAGGAACAGCTAGGTCATAATTGAATAAATTCCCATTAAAACACAAATATAACTGCCGTATTTTATAATTATGGGGATAGAATGATAGCCAGCTCATGGTTGGCTTCACTCTGACAGTATTGAGGAACACAATGCAGTTCACTCATGGTGATTTTTGTACCAACAGTCTAAATATTGAAGTATTATTTCCTTCAAACTTTTGGTGTAACTTTTAATTTGAATATCCTCAATCCCAGGCTAATCAGGAATAAAGAGAATACGGTCCTTATATGTTTTTATGTGACATCTTGTGTAACATGACTACTTGCAAGGAGGACTCTTGGAATTTAAAGGCAGAGAAACAGAGGTGTAGGGGACCTGCTGTGCCATCCTGCCTCTTCCCTACAAGCTCTCCCTTGCACACTCTGTCTGCTGCCCTGGCAGCAGATTCTGGTCCCTTTGTGTTGTCCCCGAAGTCCCAAGCAGCACGTTCCCACCAGAGCTGGTAGGCCCTGGGACAGGAGGCTGCTCATTTTCCCCATGACACTGAGAGGACCTCCCAGGCAGTGCGCTTCCTCCTGGACATGTTGCATTGGGCAGGGGATGCTTCATGACCTCCCTTGACACGTGCCATCCTCCACTTTGGCACAGACTTTCCTGATGCATCCATGTGTTCTTGGTCTTCTTCACTTACATTTCTTTGCAGGGATGAAGGCAGAAAGCTTCCTGGGATCGCTGGTGATCCTCAGCCTGTTCCAGGCATCTGTATCCTCTTCCTACGGTATTGTCCTTCCCTCAGGATTTGCGGATCAGGGCATTTTCCCTGATCTGTGGGAAAGATAAAGCTATGTCTGGAAGAGCCTGTCATGTAGCAGCACGGCCCTGAAAAGCTGCCAGAAGGAGCACAGTTTGTACATCTTGTGGCACTAATCATGGCTTTTTCAGGTTTTTACCGGTTCCCATCCTGCCTGATTCCTTAAAATCTGGTAAAAGGAGATCAGTTCTCAGCGCTGCTCCATGCACGTGGAACTCTCCTTGTGCCAGCATCTGAAAGAGCTACCAGGGCCTCTGGAGTATGGGGTTGGGGTAGTCGCTTCCCCTCTTCCAGCCCTGAATCACTTCTCCAAAACACATAGAGACTTATATCTGTTAATTTATAATGTCAAATCCTTATGAACAGCACATGCTTGGCTGTTCATTTGTCTCAAATGGTGGTCCAGGCAATAATTTTTCTCATCAGGACTGTCCAAGAGCTGAGGTCTGGGCTGATCTGGGAAGATATTTAAAAGAAACTGGGGAAATTTGGGAGATATTTATCCCTTTGTGCTATTTTCTGAAGTTTTCCTCTTTCCCAGTAACTGTAGGAAAGTGCTGTCACTCAGAGAAGCCCTCAGAGCCTGTCCCCTCCCTTTCTGTGACCCACAGCCAGCCGATGATGGAGACGAAATTCATTTTGGGAGCTCTCCCCAGGGCAGGAAGGGGAGCAGTGAAAATAGCAGGAGGTTGCAGGAGAGACTGGGGAAAGCCATGGGGAAATTGGGCTGCTTGTAGAATCAGAGAATCCCAGAATGGTTTGAGTTGGAAGGAAGCTTGGAGTTCATCCCATTCCACCCCCTGCAATGGGCAGGGAATACCTTCCACTATCCCAGGTCACTTCAAGCCCTGTCCAGCCTGGCCTTGGACACTTCTAGGAATGGGACAGCTCCAGCTTCTCTGGACAACTTATTCAAATGCTCTGCTGTGAAAAGGCAGGACAGATTGTGCCCACACCTCTCACTGTTTGGGGCTGTTTGAAGCCTCCACTGATGGAGGGATTCTCTTAATGCCCAGAGAGACTCTCGGACTCCCCTGAGGAATATATTTATATTCAGATCTCTGGAGAGTGAGCAGCACTTGCCTCCGGCACAGCTGTGTCCAGTCCCTGGGTGCTGGAGGCACAGAGATGCTGCCTGCCGCACCCTCACCTCTGCTTTTCCCTTTCCCTGCTCAGATGTGCCTCTGGAGCTGCCGGACGCGTCCCTGCTGAGCAGTGTGGCCGAGGCCCGGCAGCTGGTGGATGCCGCCTACAAGCGCACACGGGACCGGTGAGAGCCAGGCTGGGTGTGGCACGTCCCTGTCCTCTGTCCCTGTCCCCTGTCCCTGTCCTCTCCTGCGCCGCAGCTCCCCTGCCTCTCCTCCTCCCTGCAGCACAGGGACAGTGGGGTGGGGAAATCCAGGAACACAACAGGCTGTCATCCAGCTTTTGTCTGCTTACCCTGATTTTACACCAGTCTGTTGGGTCACCAAGAGCTGTGACCTCCTCCATGTTGCTCCTTCCAGCTTGGTTTTCAGAGAATCACAGAGAGTGATTTGGGTTAGAAGGGATCTTAAAGCTCATCTCGTTACAGTCCCTACCATGGGCAGGGTCACCTTCCACTATCCCAGGGTGCTCCAAGCCCTGTCCAGCCTGGCCTTGGACACTTCCAGGGATCCAGGAGCAGCCACGGCTTCTCTGGGCGCCCTGTGCCAGGGCCACCCACCTGCACAGCTGCACCCAGTGCTATTGCTGGACTCTGTTGCACCCCTCAGAGTGCTCTGAGCAGGAGCCCTGAGTTGAGACCAGCACAGGCTCCTGCTTATTTCTAGTCGTTCCCTCCCATGGATGCAGCAAACAGCTGGGCACTGTAGCAAGGACATTCTCTGGGACTCCCAGCCATGCTTTGGGAATGTCCAGCTTCCTACCAGCCCATACCTGTTCTCTGCCAGCAGCCACACTCTGAATTCCCTCCCTGACCTGGGGACTCCTCCAGCTGAGAGGAGGCTCCAGCAGCTTTAGAACAGGGTGGCCTGCAGACATTTGAGGCCTTTGGGCAGTGACAGCTATGGATGATCTGGATAATAGCTGAGCGAGATTTGGTGCCTCATGGATGTGATTTGCCTTCTGGCAGGTGGAGCTGGGCAGTTTCAGAGGCTCCCTTACTGCAAGTCTCTCTGCTGCTCTGTGGAGGGTGCTGGGAGAAGTCCTGGCCTCTCTCAGTGACTCTCTCCAGCAGTTCAGGCTTGGGATATGCCCTGCCTGATGCTCAGGTGTGCAGCTGCAGCATCCTTGCCCCTGCCAATTTCAGATTTTGGGTTCTTGTCCCTTGCAGCATAAAGAAAAACCTGCAGAACAATGCCTTGACCCCAGCAGAGCTCCTGAGATATTTCAAACAGCCAGTGGAGGGGACACGAGCGGCTGTCCGGGCAGCGGATTATCTGCACACCACCCTGAGCCTGCTCAAAGAGAGGTTGCAATGGGCTGTGAGGGGGGACTTCAACGTCACAGGTAGGATCCCCCTTTACTGGGAGGAAGGCAGAGGAGGAAAACACAGGGGTCACTGTGGCTTGGGAGGAGGGAAGGAAAGGGGATTGTGATGGGCTGTGACAAATCTCTCCCATGTGGCTGCAGTGAAGCAAAGCTGAGTTATTTTTCTGTACTCTTTTTTCCATCTTAAATATTATTTGGGGGTTTTTCAGTTAACGAAACTGTTTTGTGCACTTTCGTGGTTCCTTCTGCTGTATTGAGGTTCATGTTCCAATGGGTCAAAGCTGGGAAGGCTTTGGTAGATATTCCACTGCTTGAGCAGGGAATGAGCGAAGCCAGATACGACTCCCAACAGCTTGGCCCCAAGGATGGCAGTTCTCCAGCCAGACCTCAGACAGTGCTGAAGTCACATCACGGGCGCAACACTGCCCAGATAGAGAATGGGGAGATGTGAGAGGACATTTCAGTGTTTGTCTGGAGGAGCAACACCCTCTGTGTGATGGAGTCAGGCCAGGCCAGGCTGCTGAGAGAAGGAGGCAAATCAGAGCCAGTGAGAGGAACACGTCAGGGACACACAGGGAGGATTCCTGCCATATAAATATGAACTCATGGGGATCATGGAAGGGTTTGGGTGGGAAGGGACCTTAAAGCCCATCTAGTGCCACCCCTGCCATGGGCAGGGACACCTTCCACTGTCCCAAGGTGCTCCAAGCCTCATATAGCCTGCCCTCAAACACTTTCCCAACGTTACAGTAAAGCACTGGCAGGATAAGACACTTCATGGAGTGCTCTGGCTTTGCTCCAGGACAGGATGAGCTGAAAGGCGATGGCAGATCAGGCTGTTCACAGCTCCAGCCTCTCCATCCAGGACTGATGCTCCAGCACACTCCAGAGCCCTGTGAGGGCCACCTGGCTACCGCCTCTCACCCACCTGCCCAGTGGCTTTTTAAACCATGCTGTGACCCAGACTGTTGGTGGCAGCAGTGACCAGGAAACCTCAGAGGGATGGGATGTGGAGTGAGCAGCAAGAGCCAAGAAGGAGCATCTTCCCTATGGAGACAGACTGGGAGAGCTGGGGATCAGCCTGGAGAAGAGAAAGCTCTGGGGAGACATTAGAGCCCCTTCCAGTGCCTAAAAGAGCTAATAAAAAAGAGGGAGAGACTTTTTACATGGGTAGATGGTGACAGGAAAAGAGGGAATGGTTTTAAACTAGAAGAGGAGAGATTTGGGTTATATGTTAGGAAGAAATTGCTGGCTGGGAGTGTGCTGAGGCCTAGGCACAGATTGTCCACAGAAGTTGTGGCTGCCCCATCTTTGGAAGTGTACAAGGCCAGGTTGGAGCAAATTGGGAAGGTGTCCCTGCCATTGGCAGGAGGTTGGAGCAAGATGAATTTTAAGGTCTCTCCAACCCAAACCATTCCATGATTGTGTGATTCTGTAAGATTTTTCTTGTTGAACTCTGCCACTTAGCTCCCGTGCAAAGGGAAATGTGCACAGCAAAACATAATGCCCCTGGTGAGCCCAGCCACAGGATGGTTCTTTTCCAGGCACTTCCAAGCAGGGACAACACACACTGGAAGCTGCTTTCAGGGGGAAAAACTTGTAACAGCCCCTAGCATGGCTGTGCCTGCATTTTATGGTGGAGATGAAAAGGGAGATGAGAGGAAGTGCCAATACTAGAAAACCATTCTGCTGCTGCATGAGCCTAACGTGATTATAAATAAGATCTGACCACAGCTTTGCTCAGTTTGATCCTTTCCAAACCAGAAAAAGCATCTGCTGGTCAAAGAGGATTCTCAGCACATCTTTGAGCTGGAAGATTTAAATGACAGCACACTGTGGTTGTGCAGATGATGCTGGGTAGAGGTACAACAGTACAGGAAAACCTTTTCCTGGGAAAACCCAGTGTGTTCCAGCATGCTTTTTCTCCCTTGCCCCCTGCAAGACTTGCTGACTCCAGCTCAGGTCGGGATGATTTTCAAGGCCACTGGATGTGACCAGCAGGATAAGAAAATAAATTGTACCTCTTCTGGCTACAGAACCATCACTGGCGAGTGCAACAACAGGTAAGGAGCTGTGTCAGCAGGAGGATGGATGGATGGATCGATGGGACAGGACAGGAGGAGAGGAAATGGCCTCAAGTTGCACCAGGGGAGGCTCAGGTTGGACATCAATAGGAATTTCTTCCTGGCAAGAGGAAAGAGTGGTCAGGCATTGGAACTGCCCTGGGGGCTGTGGAGACCCCATTCTTTGAGGTGTCCAAGGAAGGACTGGATGTGGCGCTCAATGATCTGGGCTGGTAGTTAACCTAAATTATTCTATGGATGGATGCATCCTCCATAAGTAGAACTAGACCTACTTCCCCAGGGATGATCCACACAGGTACCTTGTTTTTAGGGTTTCACACTCAGCAGTATTTCCTAGTAATGTGTGCGTAGCTGTTAATTCTAGTCCTGTTTGGAAGGTTCCTGGTGTTGTACCTGAACCAGCTTTTTGCCAAAACAGGAGGAGCTCCATGTTGCAGACAGACTCTTTGACAGGGTCTCCAAGGGTTTCCTGACTTAAATCCATACCAGGCATGATCTAGCCATCCCCTTGCCCCACAGTGTGTATGGGAGGAAATCTGGGCATATGGGCCGGGACAGCACCTCCTGCACCTCCCATTGCTGGAATGGGAATGTGGGAGAGACACGGGAAGCTGCTGAGCACAGAGTGTTTTATAAGGACAGTTCAGAAACATTCTCTGTAAAAACAGAGCTGGGAAGCTCCTGGGAGCAGCTGAGGCAGTGGAAGGAGCTCAGCCAGCTCCTCCTGCCCCAGCATGCTTTAGCCTTCAGGAGGTTGAATAAGAACTAAGGAGAGACCCACTTCAGGGGCAGGGTGTGGGCTCTGGGATAAGGAAAGGTCCATTACACCTCATCCAGACCTGAGGCCGTGAGGAAGGTGTGCTCAGCTTTGCTCTGTCTCTCCCCTGCCCGGGGCAGTGCTAGACCCCCTGTGGGTGAGAGGCCACCAGAGAACACACTTTGGACATGCAAAGAAAGTATGTTAGTACTCAAATTAAGGTTTTAATGGTCTAATCAAACTACAGTCATAGAGTCACAGAATGGTTTGTGTTGAAAGCGATTTTGAAAAGGTTTAAAGATCATCTAGTCCTACCCCCTGCCATGGGCAGGGTCATCTTCAGTAATGACCTTCAAAAAATCACCCAGCACAGTAACCTCACAGTCCAAATCCCCCAGTTTCTGTTTGAGACCATTGTAATTCCATTCCAAGGCTCTTTCCCTTTTCCCTGGTGTTCAGCTTCCAATTTTGTTTTCCAACCACAGTCTGAGGTTGAGGGCCTTTCTTCAGGCTGAATGACATCAGGGGCACTTGGGTTCCTGCCTGGGAGAAGCTGAGACTTGGGGCAGATTATTAAAGGTCTTTCCTAAGATAAACAATTCTATGACTATTGTTGTAATTGTTATTAATCCTGAGGTTTACTGATAGCACCAAACCTATAGAGCTGTAGTAGTTCCTCAACCAGTGGGCTCCCATTCCAAGGTCCATATCTCTCCATATCCACAAGCTCTTGGCTCCAACTGTTTGCTGTTTTTCCATTGCCTCTGACAGGAGGAACCCTTCCCTAGGAGCCTCCAATAGAGCCCTGGCCAGGTGGCTGCCAGCAGAATATGAGGACGGCGTGTCCGTGCCCCGTGGGTGGACAGAAGGAAGGCGTTTCTCCGGATTCCCCCTTCCACTGGTAAAGTTTGTAACAGTCTCAGAATACAGTGTCAGGCCTAGGGATTGTCAGTTCTAGGATAGACCACAGGCATCAAAGGGCTCATCCACCAGCTGGAATTGTGGATCAGGTTGGAGTAGCTTAAATTCACCAGCTGCAGGGTGATGTTCTGAGAATATCCAGGGGGATCTATTAGGAATGCTTTCTAGGTCCCATGCCTTCAGGAAAAGCAAAGGAAATTAATCTGCTGCAGAATCACAGGAGGAATACACACTATGCTCTTTTAAATTGAGTGCATTTAAGCCAAATTGTTTTACTTACCTTTTTTGATTTGATTTTGGCAGTTCTTGTTTCCTGAAAAGCAGTTATGCCAGAGGATGAAGTGAGCCAGGGAATCCCCAGAGCAAAAAATGTATGACCAGAAATGCTATGTGGGGATCCCTGGGTGGGTCAAGTGCAGGTTGTGGCTCTCATGGCACCTGGATGTGAGCAGGGACACTGTGAGGTGACTGCTGGTCACTTGAATTCGGTGCAACAACAGCTCTGATGAGGAGCTGTGGTTTTTGTACTTCCTAACCCTCCTCCACAGCACAGTGTCCACTTTTTCTATAGTAACACATGAAGGTGGGGGAAATCTGATGCCTGGGGAAGGGATGAGAAGAGAGGAGGACTTCAAGATAACTTTCAGAAATTCCCTGGAGCTATTTTTCCTACATTTCTATTCAAAAAAAAGGTCTTTTAAAATTTGTTTTGTCTCCCTTTCACAGGCTTGCTTAGCTGTTTCTCTAAGTCCATAAAGAGACAGTCTTGGCCTGGAGGCTCAGAACCCTGCCAAGAGCCAGAGCAGCGTAGTGCTCAGGGAAGGGCGCTTGGCGATAGTGACACCTTCCTGCACAGACTGATTTGGGGTTTTCTGTTTGTAAAGCACAAGAAGTGCCCTGGGAATTTTTGCTGATGACCCCGCAACTGGGTGCAGCCATTTACACACATCAATTCCCACCAATGTGTTCTGCCTCCGTCCCTGCAGGTCCGACAAGTGTCCAATGAGATTGTCCGCTTCCCGCCGGAGCAGCTGCAGATGGACCAGCAGAGATCCCTTATGTTCATGCAGTGGGGCCAGTTCATTGACCACGACCTGGATTTCAGCCCGGAAACCCCGGCCAGAGTCCCCTTTGGTGGTGAGACAGACTGTGACACCAGCTGTGCCAAGGAGCCTCCCTGCTTTCCCATCCAGGTACAGGCAGCCTCCTTCTTCCAGGGGAGGAAGGGAGGGGGCATCTGCCTTCTGAACAGGAGGCTCTCCTGGTCCTTGGCCATGGAGGAACATCCTCCCAGAACAGGCCAATAAGGTCAGAGCACTCTGTGTGGTGGCAGTGCTGTGCTCCAGGAGCTCTCTCTGGGTTCAGGCGCAGCCTTTGCCGGGTTTCCAGGCATTTGCCCATCTCCCTCAGCAATGTGGGGTTTTTTTGGAGCTGTAGTGCAAAGGTAGCATGGATGATGCCTGGAAAACAGGAAATGTTACAGACAGGCACAGGAGCCTGTCTGTTTTTCAAAACCTGAGAAAATCCATGGGACTTAAGTGCTCTCTGCACGGGACAAGGGAGTGCTGAGATCTCCCAGCAGTGCCTACAGCATAAGCAGGAATCATGTCATGCTCCCCGCTCCAGTAGATCACAGAATCTTTGGGGTTGGAAAAGCCCTCCAGCGTCATCCAGTCCAACCTGTGCCCCATCCCAGGGCACTGAGTGGAACATCCAGCCCTTCCTTGGACACCTCCAGGGATGGGGACTCCAAACCTCCCTGGTCAGCAGCGCCCAACAACTTTTCCATGAGGAAATTCCTCCTGATGTCTACCCTGAGCCTCCCCTGGCCCAGCCTGAGGCCGTTTCCTCTCCTCCTGTCCCTGTTCCCTGGGAACAGAGCCCGACCCCCCTGGCTGTCCCCTCCTGTCAGGGAATTGTGCAGAGCCACAAGGTCCCCCCTGAGCCTCCTTTTCTCCAAATCATGTCCATGTCCCTCCTGCAGCCCTGCTCTCCTGCCTTTGAAGTTCTGCTGCCACTCTGACTCCCACATATCCTCCTAATTCCTCTCAAGGAAAATTATGATGGGATGGTACCTCACTGAGTATTTCCCTGACATGCATTTGAGAATGCTGGAAGGATCGTAAGTTCTGGATGACAACTGTCCATGGTGTAGATATGGAGATAAGAAAACTCAGCCTTAAAGATGCAATCCAGTATATTTATTTTCAGGGGAAGAACTTTAGGAATCCATAGGACTTTAGGGAAATCTAGGTGTCTCCAGGCTGTTTAGGACTTGGGCTCCAAAAGCAGCGTCTCTGCTGTGAATCTGAGCCTTCATCTCAAGATTTATGCTGGAGACTTATGCCCTGTGAGAGGGCTCCTGCCCGGCTCCATCTCCCAAGCCACTGATGAATTTTCCCCTTCTCTGACTGCAGATCCCACCCAACGACCCCCGAATCACCAACAGGAGGGATTGCCTCCCTTTCTTCCGCTCAGCTGCCACCTGCACACGGGGCAGGGTGGTCCGGGAGCAGATCAACGCGCTGACCTCATTCCTGGACGGCAGCGTTGTCTACGGCAGCGAGGTGGCCGTGGCCGAGCGGCTGCGGGACCGGAGCAGCCAGAGGGGCCTCCTGGCTGTGAACCACAACTTCACGGACAGGGGCAGGGCATACATGCCTTTCGGTCCCATGAGGAAGGAGCCCTGCCTCAAGGCCAGTGGGGCAGCTCGAATCCCTTGTTTTCTTGCAGGTGAGTTGGGTGCTTAAACCCCAAGCCTGGAATCTGGAGCAGGCAATTCCACCAGCTCCAGTTGCCTTCTTTAGCTGTTTATCTTTCTTATTTAAGTAGGAAATGGAATGGAGTAAATCATGAAAGACTGATACAGGCTCTGCTAGGTAGGAGGAAGGTCTTCACTATCTCCAAGTCTTCTTTGTGAGGATAAACCTGGAGTGAAGGTGTCCCATCCATGCTCAGCAGCTTTGGTGTAGGGCCCAAGTGACCTGGGAACCAGTGCCTTGATGGAGCCAAGCAGGCACAGCAATTGCAGCCTGGCCTGGAGGCAGTGGCTGGTCTGTACTTGTCCTTCTATGGTTGTCTGTATCCCAGCAGGATGGGAACAGGTGTGGAACTACTGTGCTGGGTCACAGCAGGAAAATTTGCATGTCCCTGCTGTACTGTGAGAGGAGCTCAGATCCCAGCTGGAATGAGAATGAGGCCAGTACCAGATCAAAGTGGCCTTTTAAGATGTGTTTCCACCACAGTGAAGGTTGAGGGAGCACTGGGAGCACTCCAGCCAGGCCAGTCCACCAGGACACCCTCCTGCTACATTTATTCTTTGACACACTTTTGGTATCCCCTTGACCCCTTCTTCAACCCAGAATAATTCCTTTGGTCCTGGGCGTGGTCTCCCAAAGCCAGATAGGTTCCCAAAGCCAAGCCTTCCCTCCAGCCAAATCCCTGCACGGCCACCACCCTCTCCCCTTCTGCTGCCCTTTGCCATGCTCTGACCCCAGCTCACAGAGACAACTGACCTTACGGATCCTTAGCACTATTCCCCTCTCCTGGTGCTGCTGCTGAGGACAAGCTACTTCCACAAGCCTGTGGGGCCCCAAAGGGGGATGCTTCTGATACATCTCATGAATTAGTGTCTCACTCCCCAGCCTATTTCTTTTGGAGAGCAGGACTTTCCAGCTGGCTCCTCCTGGTTCTGGCCACACCAGGCTGCTTGTGGCACTGCTGGAGAAAGCTTCAGGGCATGACAGGTCTCATCAGCTGTGGAGATGCTTTCTACTCCCTTGGCCCCTTTCATATCTGGCCGAATTTCTCTGAACATCACCACGGTCCTTGGAATCCATCAGCTCCCTCCTTTAAAGCTTATGGTGTTTCATGCTCCCTCCAGGCTCCCACAGCATTCCACCTGTCCCACGAGTTGTTCCATGTGTTCACTGGCTCCCCCAGTTCTGTGCAAGTCTCTCCTTGGTGAGGACTGTGCAGGACCTGTGGCCAAAGGCAGGTGTCTGGTGGGGAGCAGAGTGGGCAGGAGCATCAGATACTTCCCAGGAGGGGCTTCTGCCCCCCGTGGACTCTCAGTAAGGAGCAGTTCCTGTTCCATGGCTGGAACAGACCCATCAATTCTTTTATAGTCATCAGTTCAGGCTGGTTCAGAAGCGCTTTTGAAAATTCAATGTCTTATTTGTGACTTTTCCGGTCCCTGAGAACTGGGGGAGTTTTACATGTGCAGTTGCCTCCCAGGGCTCAGTGTTTCCTCCCAGAGCTCTGTTGGAAGCTCTGGTTGGATGCATTTTGCTCATGGAAACCTCACAGTGCTGCTTTTGTTCCTCCTTCCGCAGTTCCTCACAGGCAGCCTTTGAGAGTGGATGAAAAGGGCTCTGTGCCAAGTGCAGGAACAAATCCCTCTCTTTACTGTGGGACAAGGGGACTAAATAGGACGTATTTACTTTTCTGTGAGTGCTTGTCTATATGCTCATCACCTGCTTGCTCCTGCATTTCCTGCCCCAGATGTTTGAAGAAGGATTTGATATTTCATTGTGATGCTGTTTGTAATTTATTCCTCCAAGCTGACTCATTTTGCTTTTCCTTTTACTCCCCAGAGAGCTTGTTTGTGACTGTCACCTTGCTTTGGCCACAGTTTCAGCTGGGCTGAAGAAGACATTCTGACTTTGAGAGCTTCCTTGGCCATCTTGACATCCCTCTGTCCATTTGCATTTCTCTCTTGAGCTGTGAGACCAAACGTCTCTGATATGGGAACCTGGAGAACACCTACTTGAATTTAACTTCTTAAGTTAATCCTTCCAGCCCTTCACTGAAACCTTCCCCATCTCTCTGTGATTCTCAGCACAACCAGGACAGCACCTGGCTTTTGTTGCCTCAGCAGAAATTCAGCTTTTGCCTGGTGCTGTCCAATCCTTGGTTTCTCTCTTCTCCCCTGTGTTTCTTACCCATTTTCCTCACAACACAAATATTGAGACATCTAAAATTTTTTCTGTGTGTGCTTCCCAATGTGGCATTCCCACTCAGTGTTGTGTGTGCCCCTCCCAGGTGACACCCGTGCTAGTGAGATGCTGGAGCTGGCCTGCATGCACACACTCTTTGTGAGGGAGCACAACCGCCTAGCTGGAAAGCTGAGGAGCCTCAATCCCCACTGGAATGATGAGAGGCTCTACCAGGAGGCACGAAAGATTCTGGGAGCCATGATCCAGGTACCAGACATCATCTTACCTGTCCTGGCTCTGCCTGCAGTCTCACAAGGTTCACGTGTTAGGCCATGTTCATGTGGGGTGGCCAAAGGGTGCAGGATTTTGGGGTGAAAGAACCAAATCTTTTCTGCCAGCCCCTTTTGACCGAAGAAAAATCACACAGAGAAACATGAAATGACAAGCACAGAGGGGTCCTGATGCAGTTTGTCACACACACACAAACACACACTCACACTTTGATCAGAAGGCATGAACTAAGAACTACCTTTATTTAAAAGTCTGACTCCATTATATAGTAGTTCTACAAAGGCCAGGGATTGGGGGAGAAGGTTGACACCTCTCCCCATCCCATTGGTCAAGACAACTGTCCATCAGCTGTCCATATCTCTAAGAACAGGAATGAAAACTTTCCTTGGACTACAATAACATTGGCTGTGTTTACAGACCAGAGCGTGAGAAAGAGCCCAAAACATGAAACTGTGAAACAGAAGAGAAGGCTGAAAAAAGCAGGGCGACAGGGCCCCCTGAATCTTTGATGTCCCTCTACTGCTAAATTTATGAAGTGCTTGATGAGGTTTTTAATGGCATATTTTTCTTTGAGGAGCAGAGAGAAAAGTCAGAGGAAAAGCTTTTCTAACTGTGTTTGTACCTGACAAAAATGGTACTGGAAATTTGGATTAAAATTCCTCAGGTTGTGAATCCCCTCCTCTCAATGATTCCCTGCCCATGGCAGGGGGGTGGAATGAGATGATCTTAAAGGTCTCTTCCAACCCAAACCATTCTGGGATTCTCTGAAGAAGCCCCATGTGCTGGTGGGTGCAGCCAGTCATGGTGTCTCCTTGGGACTGGGCTGTACCCTAGACTTGACCCTGAATGGGATCCTGGGGTCACACAAGCACCTCTGTGCTTGGGAAGGTACTCCTGAAGTCTCTTGTCCAGCCTCCAGTTTGGAGCAGGAATGGTGTATTGGTTTGGCATGAATGGTAAAAACCAATTAGTGATCTGCTTTAAAACTGACAGCCAGGTTGGCCAACTGGATACAAGTGTACACCCCTGGGACACACCGCTTAAATACAGGTGGGATTTTGGGAAAGCTCTCTCTTCCTGCTGCGGTCTTGCCATGAGGTAACATCGAGAGGGGGGAGCAGCGGGGCCCAGCCTAGGCCCCGCCACCCCCGGAGCTGGGATGGGGCGGCCGGGCCGGGGCTGGCCCTGGCTGGAGCCAAGCCAGGCCCCGAGCCTGGCAGACACCGGCAGAACCACGGCTGCTGACATGCAGCCGATCCTATGGCCTGTACCACACTGCCGGCCGGGCCGAGGGAGATGACCCCCCCCCAGCCCTCGGGTCCCCAGAGAGCAGCACCGAGCCCAGGCTGGGCCAAACCCACTCCATAAGACCAAGGCGTGGAGGGGGAGAGAAGATCCGGGCCGCCGTTTCTGAGCTTTTCTACAGCTCGAGGATTTGAGGCTTTCAGAGATGCCGTGGCAGAGACCATGTGGCCATCCGCAGGCCCAGGCAGGAAATATTAGCTCTTTCCTAACACAGCTTGAGACTTTTTTAACTCTAACCCTTCTCAAAGAGAGAGGAAAGGCCAAATTGGAAGTATGCAAAGGGATAATATGAAGATACCAAAGTCAGTAGAGGAAGAGTGACTCCTTAAGTGGAAGAGATGACAAGTTGCCTTAGTTCTAGGCTGTAAATCTCCTTTAATTTATGGTAACGGACTGTAATATTCCTTTAAATCATGGACTAAGAATGGGGAGATGATTTTTGTAGATTCAAGCAAAGGTGTCTGTGATTTTACTGAGTGGATATTGAATTAGAAACTGTAATCTAGTGATCCTATGGGATGTTTGAAGCCTCATCACCAGTGAAGAATGAGAAATCCTTTGTTGTGGAGCTGTGCATCTTTAAAAGGTGAAACCCCATGTGTAAGTCCACAGCCCATATGTAGTCATGGGAAAGGCTACGTTTTGGGAGGCTCACAGATGCAGATTCTCGGGCAGGCTGCTTTTGTGGGAGCTGGAAGCCACAAACAGATTGTGTCTCTTGTGGAAAGTTACCAAAACAAATCAGGAGGGACTTGTCTCTGTCAAAGACTGAATGAAAGACTATTTTATAAGTGGTACTGACCTAGAGTTCTGATTTTCTGTCTCTTTACGTTATTTTGTGGAAAAGTAAACTGTAGGTCGGGGGGAGAGGAGTGCTTTTAAAAAGGTTTCATGGAGTTTTTTTGTTCGCCCTTTAGTGTGTATTAATAAATCTAACTGTTTCTATCTTTAGGTTAAGCCTGTTTTGCCTTTCTTCTAATCCTATTCCATAGTGGGAAGATAGACCACTACACTAAATTTACAAAACAAATTCAGCGAATGTGAAACCGCTACAAATGGCCTCAAAGCCAGATAAGTTTTATATCTGGCAGGAAAGGCTGGATTCTATAAGAGAAAGGGACATGGGTTTTCCTAAGGCACTGCACCTCCTTTGAAGCCTGTCTTCTGAGCTGTTTTAACCCAAAAAAAAAAAAAAGAGCAGGAATATCAAAATGTTTATGTTTTATGCTGTCTATTTAAATATTACCGTATTGTTGAAAAAATATGTTGGGCAAGTGAAATACCCAAAGGATTGTCCTAAAAAGCATCATCTCCATCATTGTGTTTACATCAATGGTTTCATCTTCATACAGTATTCAGACAATTAATCCATTTTCTCCTACTGACACAGATTTTTTTTTTTTTAATTATATTGTGCTGCCTCCCCAGTATCCCAGAGAAACATGAGAACAGGGTTGGAAATCTCTGTTGTGGGAGGTGCTACCCCCATTATCTGCCGATGATATCTTTGCCATCTGAGGCACGCAGGGTGCAATTCTGCCTGTCTGATGGGAACGGTGACAAGGAGCCAATATTTGGGAGGACTTGGCAGGCTTTTATCTTCACAGAATCACAGAACCAATTCAATTGGAAAAGACCTCTGAGATCATTGAGTGCAACCTATTGTTATGCTGCCAGATTGTTGTGGCAGAGGGAACCTGAAAAACAACTTTGCTTCCACAGAAACTGATGGTCAAGACATTAACAGTTCACCCTTTCCTTGTTTCCCCCTAGATTATAACCTACAGGGACTACCTGCCTCTCTTATTGGGATGCAGGTTCCAGAGGTTTATTCCTCGCTACCGGGGCTACAATGAGTCTGTGGATTCTCGGATATCCAATGTCTTCACCTTGGCTTTTCGCTTTGCTCATGCCGCAGTCCCTCCAACTGTTGGCCGCTTAGATGAATATTACAGACCCATAACTCCTGAAATTCAACTCAGAACCTCCTTCTTTGCGGTCTGGAGGATCATTCAAGAAGGTAAATTGTTTTCTGAAGCTCTGCAATGTGGGTTTATTTCATTTATCCTTTCCTGTCCTCTCTTGATGAGCTCCTGCTTCAGCCAAATTTAAAAGCATTTTGTGTTCAATGTATTAAATGGCCTTTACTACCAGCCAGAGTTGTCCCAACAGAGCTGTCCCCTGTAGAAGAGAGCAGCCCATCATATTCCAGAATGGTCTGATTGCGTCATTGCTCTGGCCTCCAAGAACATTATTCAAAGTATTTTCTTCTTAATTCTTTAAGCGCAGGGAAATTGATTCTCATGTAGTAGAAACTTATAATTAAATATAAGCTGTGCCCACCTCTCTGGGGCCTCTTAGCCACACACTGGCTTCCCTGCACTGCTGACATGTCCCTGCTTCAGGTGTAATTGATCCCAGTTTTCCTGTGCCACCTCTGCAGGTGGGATCGATCCCTATCTGCGGAGCCTCATGGCCAACCAGGCCAAGCTGATGACACAGCAGCAGATGGTGGTGGGCGAGCTCCGGGACCGGCTCTTTGAGCAGGTTGAAAGGATTGGGTTTGATTTACCTGCACTCAACATGCAGCGCAGCCGAGATCATGGCCTTCCAGGTAAGTCAGCTGTGGGAGCAGAGCTTACAAAGAAAAACAAGTGGAAATCAGGCATTTTTGTGGTTAAACATTGAGAAGCTTCTCCAGCCCATGCTTGGCTGAAATTACTCAGGAGTTAGATTCAGTGATCCTTATGCATCTCTCCCTATGCAGGATATTCAGTGATTCTGTGATGCTCTTTCCCAAACCTTTTCCTTGTTTCTGAACAACAACAGGTAAGTGGGTGGAGGTTGAGCACTGAAGGCAAAGCCTGGCTGAAGCTGCATGAGAGATGTGGAGGCAGAAGAATGTGGGGCATTGCACAGACCAGAGTTTGGTGTTCAGTGGCTGACTCATTCTATTGTCCAAGTGAAAAAAAAACTGGTGAAATAGTTCAGCAACCGGTTTGCAGGAATTGAATTAGGGCTGTCAGTCCCCTGTGACTTCTCTGCAACCATCTGTAGTGGTCCAGCCCAGTCACATGACTGGAAGAGCAGATTCCAATATGTAAAGAAAATCTCATCATAATTTCTCTATTAAATCTGTGTCCCAGAGAAAAGCAACAACCAAGCGTGTCAGAACCACTCTCAGGGCTCTGCAAGGTGCAAAAACAGTGCAATGGCATTGTAAGATAGTCTTGAGAAATAGATTGTTGATTGCACTTCAGAGCTGGCTCCTGGGTGGGTCCTTGCCCAACAGTGTCATTAGGCTGAGGTAAGAGCCCAGAGCTGCTGTGTCAGCAACATCCTGAGAGATGCAACAGGGCTCCTGTTTGAAACTGGGATGAAATCTCAGCTGGATCCGCAGGTTTTAAGCCCAGTGAGAGGCTTTGCAGTACATCCAGGTACATCATCAGCTCACAGGATTGCTCTGCCTTGGCCGCAACAGAAGGCTGTGACTTTTCTGTGCTTTATTGAGGAACACCATCATGCAGAACCTGATCAGAACTACAAATCCTGGGTTTCCAGACCTGACATGGTGCGAGTGACATGTATTTCTAGTGAATTTGGGTTTAGCTTTAGGTTTCAACCCACCTATGAGTGCTGTACTCCTTTATATTAGACATCCATGAAGGTGGTGATGGCATAGCAAGGTCAAAAACCCTCTCTAATTATTTTCTGGTTAAGCCAATACTAAGTGTCCTGGAATTGTTTGATAGTGGTGTCATCAGGCACCATATGCTGTCTTTTGCTCCCAATGCTCCCTGGTTTTTAGACATAAGACAGTAGGTTTGGATTGCTTATCTGGAAAAAATTCTTTCCTGTGAGGATGGGGAGGCCCTGGCACAGGGTGCCCAGAGAAGCTGCGGCTGCCTCATCCCTGGAAGTGCTCAAGGCCAGGTTGGACAGGACTTGGAGCACCCTGGGATGCTGGAAGGTGTCCCTGCCCATGGCAGTGGGTAGAATGAGATCAGCTTTATTATCCCTTCCAATCCAAATAATTCCATGACATACTGCTTACAGCCAAGGTGTTTGCAGCAGCATCATCTCATCTATCTCCTCCACCCAGATGCAGAATTATGCACCAGTCGTGGCCCAGTGGATTTTTGGCAGTCCAGAAAAATTAGTCCGGCTGGCAAAGTCTGATGGCTGAAGTAACTTGGGCTGTGCTAAGTGGGTGGCTTGTCCCCATGGCTGGACAGGGACCAGCTGTGGAGAAACATTTGGTCATTCCACTGTTGTACAGAGAGAGGGGCCTTCAACATCTTGTCTAGGTTCACTTTCAGTGAAGGCAACATCAGTTGCATCCCTGCTGAGTGGAGCAGAACATTGCTGGAAGGTGGTAGAACACTCCCACCTGCAAAGACATAGCTCTCCCAAAACAGCATTGAAAGGCCAGGCAATAGGAACTGGCTCTGGAGGAGCGGGAAGGCAGTAGCATTAAGGGAGATATAGAAAAATGTTTTAAAATGTTTTAAAACATTTTGGTACCCTACAGGTGTTCCAGCTTTGGGAAAGAGTGAAAAATCTTTCCAGGAGGGAGTAGCACATTACTGCTCTATCTGCTCTGACATCCAACTACTTGCAGGTTACAACTCCTGGAGAAAATTCTGTGGGCTCTCACAGCCCTCTGGAGTGAAGTCACTTGGTCGAGTGTTGAGGAATCAGAACCTGGCAAGGAAGTTCCTGCAGCTCTATGGGACACCAAAGAACATTGACATCTGGATTGGGGCCCTTGCAGAGCCCTTTGTGAAAGGAGGCCGAGTTGGGCCTCTCATGGCTTGTCTCATTGGCACCCAGTTCAGGAACATTCGTGATGGGGACAGGTAGGAGGGGAGCTGGGTATCCCAACCCTAAAGTACAGGGAGGCTGGAGTTTATGCAGATTCCTTCACACAGATCTGAAAACTACTCCAGTTGTTTGTTGCCTTTTTTCCAGTGCTCCTTCAAAAGTTTAATTCTCTTTGTAGTGATGTTCTTAGCCCCTGTCTGATGGTTGAGATCCTGGGTTGAGATCCCTTCCCAGCAAAATGATATGTCACTATTTCTTCTTTCCTCCCCCAGTTCTGAACTGGAACCCTCTGCTCTGACATGTGGCAGGGGTTGGTCTTTGTTTGTGATGGATGCGGTGGGTTGGGGTTTTCTTGTGAGCCAAAATCACTTCAGCGGTGCTGAGGTTACAACACACCTGAATTCTTACTCCTCCTTGAGATTGCTCAGGGGCTTCAGCAATATTATGTTATGTTCTCCATTTTAAGCTTTCTGAAGCAAGATCCCTGTACCTGCTAGCAATATTGCCTGAAAATGGGATCACAACCCCATGCTTCTGGGAAACAGTTCTGCTGAGAAAGACTTAGGACAAGCCTAAACCCCAGGATGAGGAGCTTAGAGTCAAACAGTCTGTCACACATCTAGAAATCCTGTTCTTATGGCAGGAAATTAACCCTTTTCTAAAAAATTGAGTAATTACAAGGCTTGTTCCAACATGGCAATCATTTGACTGTAACCACTGCCTATGCACAGTCTGTGCAGCCTTTCCTATTTGAAAGAGGGTACCTGTGCCTCATCTGAGGACAATTAGTTCAATTGCAGCTTTGTTACCTGTTCATGGCCAGAAGAAAAGCAAGATAATTATCCAACTGGTGAGTCAGGGCTCTTGATTTAATTAACAGAAATTCAAATTTGTTCTTGGCAGAAGAAACTAGTGTTAATGGGAATTCATATTGTGGGAGTCATCAATACGAAGAAGGCAGAAGGCAAAAATCTGTTGTACCTTCTTTCTCCTGCAGGTTTTGGTGGCAGAACCCTGGGGTTTTCACTTCTCGCCAGCGCTGTTCACTGGCCAAAATCTCCTTGTCACGAATAATATGTGACAATACACACATCACTAAAGTATCAAGGAATATTTTCTGGGCTAACAGATACCCCCGTGGCTTTGTGAGCTGCAGTCAGATCCCAAAGCTGGACCTCAGACCCTGGAAGTCAAAGAGCACCGAGCAACAAGGTATGATCTGCAAACAGCAGTGGCCTGCAGACCCCTGAGAAAGCCAGACTCTGGTTTTAGGTGCTCCAGTTCGCCAGGTGTACTTAGTGGCTCCTACAAAATGCAGATTTTCTGGCAGACCAAGCCAAGTGCCCTATTCTGAGAATTTCTTCTAATGAGGAAATGCTGAGGGAGCTGGGGCGGGTCAGCCTGGAGAGGGGCCCTCAGCCCTGGGTGTCCCTGTGTGCAGGGAGAGGCAGAGCAGGGCCCAGGCTCTGCTCCGGGGCCTCAGCAGTGGCACCAGAGCCACGGGCAGGGACTGAGCCCAGCAATTCCCTCTGCACAGGAGGCGCAACTTCTGCCCTGGGCAGTGCCCAGCCCTCAACAGGCTGCCCAGGGAGGGGCTGGGGTCTCCTCAGCGGGGATATTCCAGAGTCCTCTGCACGCAATCCTGTGCCCTGTGCTCTGGGATGGCCCTGCCTGAGCAGGGAGGTGGCACCAGGGACCCTACTCTGGTCCCCTCCTGCCTGAACCATTCTGGAATTCTGGATTTTTTTTTCTAATAAATACTTTCCATTTAGCTCATCACTGTTGATGTCAGGGTTTCCTGCATGGGAAACAATGCCCAGACTGGGAAGGCTGCTCTTTCTCTCTCTGTGAGTCGAGATGCTGCTTGTCAGTACATCCTTGTAAGGCCAAAGGTCGCTCAACATTTGAAAATTAATTCTCAGTCCGTGGAAGGGTTTCTGGTTTTGATGTCTGCTTGTACAGTTGTTGCCTATTTTTACACAATTTCTCTCACCTGCCTTCGGGATTTGTAAAATTCTTGAACTCTCACTCCTTCAAAAATTCTCCCTGAAATCCCTGGGAAGGAGATGTAGAGTGGCTCTCCCTGGAGAAGGGGAGGCTGTTCCAGTGCCTTTTCCAAACAAAACATCCTTCCTTCCCTCTGGCAGTCAGGTCCTGCCGCACTCTCATAATACCAGTTTTTGATCCCTCCTTTCCAGCCTAACCTCTGGAAACAAATCACAAAAGATATCAGGGAGTTATGGCAGGCTCTTTTCTACTAACACAATGCTTTTTCTCTCCTCTAGAAAAAGATTCTGGTGACTTTAAATGCTGAACGTTGAGGATTTCCCAGATGTCCAGACTTGGGAAGCTGCTGAGGTGAATTATTAATTTTTACTGTGTTTATGCTTTTACTGCCTGCAATGTTTGGGCATGGTTCTATTTGCTCAGCTTGATTTGCATGAAGCCGTTACAGTGGGATGGAGCCCAGGAATAAAAGAATTTCATGAAGAGATATCCCAGATCTGTGAAATCACTCAGTATCACAAAGCCAAGTGAAATGAGTTGTCAGAGGCTGATCCCAAATCACACCAACTGCTGGCTTAGTCCATGAAACCACACAATGCTTCATCAAGATTTACTGTCAAATACAAGTTTTGGAACGTTCCTTTAAAATTTTCAACCCCCACAGAATGATCCAGGGCATTGGAATGGTAGTTGATTTTTGTTCTCCAATTTTTTTTATTTGAAACAAATAAAATCTTTGATTTCCAGAGAAAATGTACTAATAGCAGGGTGCCTCTGAGAGAAGAAGAAATAGTTGTCCTGCACCCCAAACCTACTGTCCTAAAATGCCCTGTGTCAGGTTTTGCTCCAATTCGGAAGGAAGAAATTTGCCACATGGATGACAGTTTTCTCACTATTATTTCCCATAGTCCAGAATGTCCAATACATCCTCTGATGAGACAGAAACCTGTAACAAGTTATTCCTGAAGCCTGGCATGAGCCAGAGTGACTCGGGTCTGGCCTGTAGAGCTGGTGGGATGTGGCCTGGCAAAGATAAGAACAATCTGAACTTACAAGAAAGTAAAAACTATTCTGGTTTCAGTCCAGCTCTGTAGACTGCTATGTTCTTGTTATTGCTTAATAAATTGCAATTTTGGGCTAAGGCTAAGATGTTCTTTGCATTTCATAAAAGATGTAGCAACCACACATGAGTGGAGGATGGTGGTAGGTTTTCAGTGGGAATATTGGGAAAAGGCAGTTACCGAATCTGTGTGTTGTTAATGAAAGAAGGTATTTCTTGCTGAAACCTCTAACCCCAACTCCTGTGTGATGTAGAACTATGACAGTCAGCACTGATGGGTGGGAGGTAGTGACTGGGGTATCCCAGTCTCTCCAGCTCTGGTTTGCCACTCCTGGTTGTCATAGCCCGGTGGTGACATAGCCCGGTGCCTGTTCAGCTCCTGTTGACTTCATCCTCCTCTGGGGGAGGATGTGACTGGCTCAAAGTCACCCACCATCCCTCTGTGTGCACTGAGTGTAGATAGCTGATATTTTTTTTTTAGCCAAGCTGAAATTTGGACAATTTGATTTATTTTATCAGCTTGATCAAACCAATGTAATGCTGGTAACAGCAACATGGGGACCGTCCATAGGGTGCCTGGCGTGTGCCTGCCTTGGCCAGTGGAACTCCTGGGGTGGGGAATGCCTCCTGCAAGGAGCTAGGATGGGATGATTTGCTCTGATCACCTGCTGCTGGTTTCAGAAGGGTAGCTCTCCCTCCCAGCTCTTGAGGCCTCTCATTCACTTTCTTTCCTACCAGCAGCCTCCCCCAGCTGTTTCAGCTCAGACCTGGATTTCCATCCTGAGTTCATCTTGTCAGGTCCTTCTCCCAGTGCCAACTACATTTTTCCTCAGTGGATGCCCACCAAGGGGCTCAGTGGGCTGCAGCACATGGGGTGCAAAGGCAGGCTGAGAAAGCTGGATCCGCTCAGTCTGGAGAATGGGAGTGACTGTGAAGGTGGACACTTCCCACCGGCTCACAGGGAAAGTACAAGAGGTATCAGATGAAGGTTACAACACGGGAAGTAACCTTTAGACAAACATTATTCCCTGTGATAGTGGTGTGATGCAGACACAGGGATGAGAGAAATCTTGAGATCTCCAGTCTTGGGTATTCTCCCAAACTGTCTAGGCCTTGAGCAAGTTCTCTTGATTTTCAGTTAACCCTGCTCTGAGTAGCTGGTTAGCCTGCAAACCTCCCGGTGTTCTTTCCCACTTCAATTTTCCCATGACTTACAGTGATAAACTGTTATACTTCCTAGCCAGAGTTCATCTGTCTGGGCTCTAAGCTATCCCATGTATGCAAGTCCTGCAGCCCAGGCTGTTCACCTTTTCTTGTAAAACTTCTTCTCTTCTCATTATAAGCACTTCCAACCATGCCTTTTCTCATAAATTGGTCTCCAAAGTGAATCTGTGCCTTGTAAAACTGCGGGTTGTATCGATTCATCATGGAGCTGCAGCCAGAGCATTGTAAACGGTTTCTTCAGTCTTGATGACCTTTCTTTAATATATTTACCCTGGAATCCCTCTGAAGGTTTTAGTCTCAATGTAAATACCTCTAAGTGAGGAGTAAGTGATTAATACCCTTTTGACCTGTTCACCATTTGGAGGCTGGTGACTGATGCTGTCCTTGGCCATTTTCAACACTGCCCTTTGATAACTTATCATAGAAACATGGAATATCCTGAGCTAGAAAGTCCAACTCCTGGCCCAGCACAGACATCCCAACAATCCCACCCTGTGCCTGAGAGCATTGCCCAAACAATCTTGGAGCTCTGGCAGCCTTGGGGCCATGTCCATTCCCTGGGGAGTCTCTTCAATGCCCAGCACCCTCTGGGGGAAGAGCCTTTCCTGATACCCAGTTAAACACCCCAACACAGCTCCAGCTGTTCCCTCAGGCCCTATCCCTGGTTACCAGAGAGAAGGGATTGGCCCTCTGCTTGTTCCAATCTGTTTCAGAGTAGATATTTATGCCAGCAATTTTCAGTGGGAATCACTTCCATTTCAAAATCCAGTCCTCATATTTTGTGCTGGAATCATTGTTCTACATTTGGAACTCACTTGTGATCTTCAGCTTCACCAACTTCTCTCTCTCACACATTGCTGTGCTGACAGCAGTCTGTCCTCCTCTGAGCCTCTATATGGTGAACAAGAAAATTTTCTTGGCCTTTTCCCATCACATTGGATCACTTTCCCTGGCTCCCCTCTCTCTTCTGGCCAATGTGTGGCTGAGCAGATTTGGGGAGTGGGAGAGGCATTAAAACTTTGTGACAAAAGCTCATGGTGTGAGCAAGTCCCTCCTCTTCCTATCTCAGATTCACTTGAATTGAGCCAGGCTCTGGAAAGGGTGCAAAGACCCAGGGGCAGAAGGGAGTCAACAGGGCGTGGACACGCTTGGTCTGGAGACTTGGATCTTCATTAGAGCTGCAGTTTCTGAAAACACCTTTCAGGTTAAGCAAGAGCCAACTGCTTCTGAAACGAGAGCAGGATGGATCCAGGTGCTGGGGATTCCCTGCAACAGGAGAAAATTATTGCTGTGGATTTTGGTATCTGTGGATTTGGAGCCTGAATGTTGTGTTAGATCTGAGCTGCCTGTCTGTCCATGGTGAATTGGGAACAGCCTTGGCTTTCTCCATACTCATCAGAGACATTTACCAGCTGCTGGAATCAAAGACCTCCTTACTCTGCACAACTCCCTGACAGGAGGGTGCAGCCAGGGGGAATTTGGGCTCTCATCCCAGGGAACAGGGACAGGAGGAGAGGAAATGGCCTCAAATTGCACCAGGGGAGTTTCAGGTTGGACATCAGGAATTTCTTCTTGGAAAGGGTTGTCAGACACTGGAAGGGGCTGCCCAGGGCAGTGGTGGAGTCCGCATCCCTGAAGGTGTCCAAGGAAGGACTGGACATGGCACTCAGTGCTCTGGGCTGGTGTCAAGGTAGGGGCATCAGTCACAGGTTGGACTCAATGATCCTGGAGGTCTTTTCCAACCTCAATGTTTCTGTGAAGTCTTTTAATATTGCTGGCAGTGACTTAAAATAAACCTTTTCAGTGGTTTGTGAACTGTTGTGAACTTGCAGACTTCCTTGTCCCTGACATTCTGGGTGGGTTTCTACGTGCAGAGTTGTGTCAAAAGTTTCTTCCACAGCAGGAGCCTGACAACAGCGCCCTGATTTGGAAACCATGGCCATCCTTGCAGGACAGCCATTTCACTCCTTTCGCTGGCATTACATTTCAGGAACCTCTCTCTGGTAGGTCAGGATGAACCAGCTGTGCATCAAATCAACCTTCCCCCAGTTCAAAAGGCCATAATTTTGTACAGATGGGATACAAGAAAGGCTGACAGGGAACTCTTTGGTGGATCAAACCTTGGAGAAGCAGAAAGAAGCCATGTTTTTTTCTTTAAGCACTGGCTCCCACAGGGACCTGGCCTCTGCAAGTACCAGTTCAGAGGGTCCCAATGTGCACACATGGGGCTCTTGTAGTGTCCATGTGCTGGTGCAGGGACAGGTCAGAGGCTGTGAAGAAGCTCTTTGCTTTAGCTGCCTCTCCTGTGGTTACAGGGAAGCATTGAGAAAGCTGAGAAATTAGGCTGCAGTCACCTCTCTCCAGTTTTCCAATGAAAATCAGTAGACAAAGGGTTCCTGGCTAAGCCAGAGGAGCAGGAAGCAGAGGCAATGCCATTCTATATTATTATGTCTTTCCCCAGTTTCTTCAGGAAATATCACTGAGTCTTGCCCACTTTACTGTCTTCAAGGATTTGACTTTGTTCTTTAGGTTGTAGGTGATGGTCATCATGGTTTTATGGGTCCTTGGGCTATATTCCCTTTTGAGAATCTGCAGCTCTCAGTCCTGGCTCAAACTGTGAGTCATTGCTCCTTTGAAGTGCCAGCTGCTAGAGCAAGGACTGGTGTGCAGATGATGAATCATGAAACATTTGTTTTTCAGCCCAGCCATTCTGGCTATTGCAAAATTCCTTTTCACGCAGTTGTTTTTGGAGATTAAATGCAGTTGGAGCAGTCCCAGGTTATACCTGCATTTTCCTGATTTACTCCTTGCTTATGCAGATGCTGTCTGAACATGTGCCTGCCTCTGGCCAGGAAAACATCGGGAGTCACTGCTCTTGCTTTATCTTTTTGTTTAGACTTTTGGCACTTTTCCCACTTTTCCCACTGTGCATGTGGAATGTCCAGCTGCTCAGCTTGGTCCTTCCAGTGCCTGGCTGCTCAGATCACTGTTTTTCTCCCCTCCGAAATACTGATTTCTGATTTCCTGGACATCTTGCAGCCAGCTCACTTGGTGAAGGTCAATGTTTGCACAAAGTGAGACAGCCTAGGGTCATAGAATCATGGAATGATGGAGTGGTTTAGGCTGGAATGGACATAAATAGCATCCAGTTCCACCCCTGCCGTGATCTTGGACACCTTCCACTATCCCAGGTTGCTCCAAGCACCACCCTGGTCTTGGACACTTCCAGAGATGAGGCAGCCACATCTTCTCTGGGCAGGGTTTGTGCTGTCCAATAGATCCTCCTCCTCCCCACTACAGATTTTCTTAAAATTCCTCAGGGTTCCTATTCCCAGAGCCCCCTGAAGGGGCTCTCCAACCACTGCCAGCCCCAGAGCCCCTGCACACAGACAGCTTTGCTGCTGTGTTTGCCCTGTTGCCATCCTGCCCTCCTGGAGCTCTTGCAGTGCTGTTGCTAAACCAGCTTCCCATGGTGAGTGCAGGTCCCAGCAGAGAGCACAGCCTGGCTGAAGCCTCACTCCCAAACATCATTCCAGCTTTGCACCACCCACACATGGCTGATGGAGGGAGTCTCACCTTTGCTCTGCATCACCAGCTGCTCGTGACTCGCTCACTGCTCTGCTCAACACGCTTCGAGCTGGAAGGATGGAGCTTTTCCTCCTTCATTACCCCTTTACCTGTCTGCTCATTGCCTTTCTAGTCCTCTACCAGGTGAAACCTGCATTCAGATTCTTTTGCAAGATGACTTTCTATAAGTTGTGGCTCTTCACCATAAGCATAGGAGTTGCCATCCTCAGTATTCCTCGTGGACGTAATGTGGACAATATGATGTAAGTTGTCTGTGGCTCCTTTCTGCCCTGAGCATTGATAGAGTCCACTCTATCCAGTGCTTTGATTTGGAGGGTCCTGGGGGTGGGGTGTGGTGGGGAGGGATCAGTTGTATATTGGTGTGGGGAGATGACAGACTCTGTAATTCAGAGAAGGGGTTTGAGTTTTAATACTTGTTTGGGGTTGATAAAAAGAATAACAAATTATGGAAAGAAAGGAAGTAAAAGGTGACATAGACTTGCCAAAGCAGGTTATGCCAACAACCTGGGTGTAATGCATTTTGCTCTTTTTACTAGAGCTCTTTCATCTGATCTTTGGAGATGTATTTCCCTCCTCCTCATGGCTGAGCACTCTATTACTAAGTTGTGTTGAAAAAGCCACGCCAGGGGCTCTTCCCATTCTCTACTCTGAGCCCGTGCACACCTGAGACATCATCACGGTGCAGTGCTGGCCCCTGCATGGGCACTGGTGCCCCATCAGCTCAGTGACAGCCTAGTGTCCCAGGTCTGGCAGCCGCCAGCCCATCTCATTGCTGCCCATCCTGTCTCTCCAGATTCCATTGAGACTCTCCATTCTGTGGACTCACCTGGAGGCTGCATGGGGTGTCCAGGAGTCATCAGTGGTGGTGGCAATCAGGAACCTGGGCTGAGTGGGGACAAGAAGATGACTCTGCTACATGGCACCACTGTGCTTGAACCCTCCTGAAGTGCTGCAGAAGCAGAATTTTCTATTCCATTTTATGCTTCAGTGGGAATTCATGTCTCCTAACTGAGCATCAGCCTTTTGCTGTGAGAAATTTTCTTCACCTCTTGACTTTGGTGCCTGACTTTTGGTTTTTTTTAGATGTTATTTTACCAATATCTCTTCAAATAGGTCTCCCAGTATTACAGCCTAATGTCACCTAGAGGCAAACCCCTCCCTTTCCACAGCCAGCAGGGTTAGGCACACATTTACTGCAGCCTGTATTCCCAACCCAGCTAGGTGGGGAGGAAAGCAGAGTACAAAGGTGTCCTATGAATCTGGATATTTTCTAATATTTGATTGATCCGTGGAACTACTGGAGCTGTAGTTGCTGAGTCATTGGTCATGTATGGCTTGAGGGAAACCTGCAAGGTGTATTTGTCTTCTGTAATTAAATAATTAACTGCAGAGGGGCACTAATTGTTCTTCTCCAAGTCATGGAAAGTCATGTCTGTAAGAAATTGGCAGAAGCAGCGTGTGAGGTGGGCTTGTTTGGATGCAGAGTTTGGTCCCAAATTTCAGAATCTCTTTGGCTAATTTCCACTCCTCTTTTCCAGGTTTTTGCGCACATTGACCCGGCCACTCAAATACATCTTTGGCATTCACATAGTGGTGAAGGGCAAGGAGAACCTCAGGAGTAACAAACCTTTTGTCCTGGTGTTGAATCACCAGACCTCCCTTGACATCATGGGTATGTGGTGATCCTGTCCCCTGCTCCTGGCCCCAAGTGTTCGTAGGGATGAGTTGTATGGAACCCCAGGTGCTACAAGCAGAAGGGCAGGAGTGGCTGTTATAGTGCCCTTCACCAGCCAGCCCCAAGCCAGGGCTGATCTCCAGGATATCAGAGGAATTTTCAAGCTATGTCAGCTTCAACCTTTCCAGGGGAATGGGACAAGGCTCTCAGCTGACCACAGCCCTCTCATAGCTGTTCTTCTTCAATGCCAGTCCTGAGTGGATGGCCTGGAGATCCCCATATTTCCCCAGGGATTCTGTGAAGCTTCAGGCATGGCATGTCCTAGAGCAGAGGGCTGCTGCCCATAATCTAGTGGGAGCCTGAGTGCAGATGATGACTAGTTCTGTCCTTGCTGTCCCCTTGCAGTGATGATGGAGATATTGCCGAGACGCTGTGTGCCCATTGCAAAGAAGGAGATCCTGTACATGGGCACATTTGGCCTGGCCTGCTGGCTCGCAGGGGTTGTCTTCATTGACCGCAAGAGGAGTGAAAAGTCCATTGCCACCCTGACAGAGGTGGCACACTCCCTGCACAAGGACAATGTGAGTGGGGAGGAGTCCAATAAGGAGCCCCTGGAAAAGAGGAATCTGGATGTGGGTGGAAAGAGATCTTTGTCTCTGGGCTGGGCACTGAGCAGAACAGAGTGAGACCATCAGTTCTGTGCCCATGAATGGAGGTCAGGGGTACAGAGATGCGCCCCAGGGCACCATCCCTCTGCAGTGGCTTAGAATTGTACCTAGAGGTCCTTCTGCCCTAATGTCTTCTCCCTCCTGCAGTTGCGTGTCTTGATCTTCCCTGAAGGAACTCGCAACCATGGTGGTTCCATGTTGCCCTTCAAACGTGGGGCTTTCCAGCTGGCTGTGAAAGCCCAGGTGAGACCTGCCTTCCTTCTGTCCCTGGAGTGAAATTTGCCTGCTGTGGTCCACCAGCAAACCAGGGCCCTGGTTCTTGGCTTCCGTACGGATTGAGTATATATCCAGGAGCCCTTGGGGATTTGCAAGTGGCACAGGAGAGGTCTATTTCTGTGACAAGTGGAAAAACTTTATTACAGCTTGGGATAAAAGTGGGGGACCCTTGACAAGAGGCCTGGTCTTGCACAGGGAAGTTTCTGCTGAGTTAGCCTCTGTAGATAGTAATTTGACAATCCACGGTTGTTGGCCTAAATACAGAGATGAAAATACAAAACCCAATAGCAAGAACATGTAGTGATACAGTTAAATTATCTAAATATTCAAATAATCCTCTGCTCAATAATCCTCAAATAATGCCTGCTGTGACACTGATGGTAATAATTATCAACAAGGTGCAGGATTCACCTGAAAACATGAGTGGCATTTGGGAGGAAGGATAAGGGGATGTGTATATTCACGGTAGACTGTCTCCCCTCCAGGTCCCCATTATTCCTGTAGTGTTGTCTTCCTACAACAGCTTCTACAACCAGAAGGAGAAGAAATTTACACCAGGTGAGGATGACCTGGGGCAAAGAATGGTCTGGGTGGTGGTGCAAGCTCAGTCCCTGGAGCCATGACTGGGGTGGGCAGAGGACCACGTGTTATATGGAGATGGCACCCAGAAAACAGCAGTGTCTGTCCTCTTGGGAAGAAATGGGACATTTCAGGCATCCCTTTTTCCTCTCCCCGTGGATTTCTCACTGCTTGTCCAATACGTGTCCAAGAGAACTTGGAGGAGCAGCAGAGTCCTGGGGCAGGTCCTGCCCCTGAGCCCCCCCACCCCACGCTGCCCTTGGATCTGCAGGTGCATGGAGAGCTAGGAAACATTTATGGTAACAAAAATTTCTGCTGGCCACTGATAAAATTTTAGGGGAAAAAATAACACAAGTCTTGGGCTTCAGAAGGAAAATGCAAAAAAAAATTGTACAAATTCCAACAGAGAAAAGTAACCCATCCTGTTCCTTCACTCCCTTAGCTGCTGCTCACCTTAGAATGGACTTCTGCCACTTACCACTCTTTCCCAGGCTAGCCCTGGTGTTCCCTGAGGAAAGGATCTGCATCTGCAATTCTCATTCCTCCCATTGTTGTGCCTGGGTGTAGTCATTCCCTGGCAGGCAGACACCTGGAAAGAGAGAGTGGTGCAAATGATAAATATGTAATTGCCTGTTTCCAGTCATCTTTCACCTGCTGGGTTTATCCTCTCCCTGTTCACACACAAAAGTCTTTTGGATCTGGAAGTGTTCCGCTACCTGAGATAAATAGGACCATGAGCAGGGATTTTGCCAGCCTGTTCCCTTCCCTTTACATCCCTGATCTGGGAAATCAGAGAATAATGTCCTAGGGAGGGATCTTTGAGGCAGCTGAACATTTTGCTTTAAGCAAGGCCAATTCTAAAGACAGATGAGTTAGCTTTCTGACCAGTCCAGAAAAGGTTGTATTAACTCCAAGGATGGAGATTCCTAGAATTTCCTGAGCTTTTTAGGAAAGACTTCTTGTAGGTACATGTACATTTGCCTGTATACTTCAGTCACTTGGGAATTCATGGTTAGCTAATTCCATGCTGTGCTGGTCTCTGAGCCCTTTTCCAAATGGCTGTTAAACAGGCAGGACCTGCACTGCTGAAGAAAGAACCCTAGTTAGCTTTTCTTGTACCTTCCCACCTGGAAGTTTTGCCAGAGCTGATTCTGAAGATGGTGGTCAAGACTCCTGCACACTGAGCAGGTCCACAGGTCAGGACAGCTCTGTGTGTCTGCAGTGCCTCTGGGTGTGCTGAGGAGCCTCCGGAAAGCCCGGCTCTACGCCTAAGTGTTGGACACTGTCATTCATGGAACATGCCTGGTGCTTGCTGGAAGTCTGTTCCCAAGAGACCTGAATTTTCAGCACAGCCTTGTCATCACTCTGCTCTTTCAGTAGGAGCAAGTGAGGTACCAGCCTGGCTTGGGTGTAAGATGTGCAGGCAGGTAACACAGAATCATGGAATCACAGAAAGGTTTTGGTTGGAAGGGACTTGAAGTTCATTTCATTCCACCCCTGACCATGGGCATGGGCACCTTCCACTAGACCAGATTGCTCCAAGCCCCATCCAACAAGACAAACCCTTTTCTTTTGTGAAGTTCTTCTCTATGCTTGTTTTGCATCCTTCCCACAGCTCTGCTACTGGCACTGCTGGATCTAATTCCAGGCACACGTGTAAAGTCATGCAAGAACATTACAACACATCACAGACTCTCCCCAGATCCCCAGGCTTCTGTCTGTGCAGGCACTCTCTTGTCTCCCCTGGGCCAAAACAGGGCTCTCTTGGTGCTAGAACAGAAGAGCATGATAGCAGTTCCCCCGTATGTTCTTCCAGTTTACACAAGTCCATTGCTTAGATGCTCCCCTGGAGAAATCTTACATACCAGGGAATCCTGGCCACAATTTCTCTCATCCCAAAGTATGTTTCTGGAAGGAGGTACCATACTAAATTTGGTATACATAGACAGAGAACCGACAGTTTGGATGTACTGTATTAAACATCTTCTCTTTACCTGTGATCTAGACAGAGGCTGAAATCTTTCCACTGTGAAAACTCATCCTGTATGAAACATTGCATTGTGTTGGAGGAGAGATCCATCTGTTTCCATACTTAGGATTCTTGTGCTCTCTGTGGATGGTAAAAGCCCAAGTTGGGTTTTCGCTGTGTGCATTTGGGATGCGGCTGGGCTCCCACACCACTGGTGTGGGAATTGAGGGCATTTCCTTTTTTGGCACCAACCCTCCTGCTGTACTGCCTCCAGCTCTTCTATACCACTCATGTATTGTTTTTCCCCCCATCTCACCTTCTTCCAGGAAATATGATCATTCAGATCCTGCCAGAAGTGGAGACACTGGGCCTGGGCCCAGATGATGTTCCCAAGCTGACGGAGCAGGTCCGTGACTCCATGCTCTCCTCCTACCAGGGGATATCGGGAATGACGAACGGAGCTTCCCATTAGTGATCCTATCTTCCAGCTCCAGCTGTGTGTGCCACAGCTGAGGGGTGGCCATGGCAACCACAGGAAGGTCTGGCAGCAGAGACAACTATGGATTGCAACGCTGACATAGCAGAGACAGGCAAAATATCCAAGGATAGAAGCTTCCCAGGGGAACGTTGCTGTGCACCTCCCAGAGAACTGTGCCACCCAGGGGGACAGACGCACAATGGACTGCTGGACATTTCTGTGCAATCATATTGCTGAGAATGTCCCACCAGCCACTCCCCAGGCAGAGCTGGGCCCTTCCTGTGATCATTGCTGCCTGCCTATAACCACCTTTCCCTGTTCTGATCCAACAAGGCAGAGGCATTGATCCCAAGCCTGTGGCCATGCTGCCTGGGAAGTGGCTGCTTTGGGATTTGAGGACTGCCACATTCCCCTGGAACACACTCAGGAGAAGGTGGTGTTTTCTTCCTCTTCCATGGGGAGAATTTGGGAGGTACTGTAGTGGTTATCACATTCGCCTAATTTTCATTTTAGTGGAATAGGATTAAAAGAAAGACGCAAAACTGGTTCAGTCCAAAAATAGAAACAGTTAGATTTATTAACATACAGTAAAGGTAAACAAACAAAAACCAACTACGAAACCCTCTCAAAAACAACCCCTCTTCCTCCCTAGCAACAATCTACTTTTCTACGAAAAACAATGCAAAGGGACAAAACATCAGAACTCTTAAGTCAGCATCACTTAATAAAATAGTCTTTCATTCAGTCTTTTGAGAGAGACAAGTCCCTCCTGATTCTTCTGGTAACTTTTCACAAGAGACACAGTCTGTTTGTGACTTCCAGCTCCACTAACGCAGCCCGCCCGACACTGCATCATGTGAGCCTCCCAAAATGTAGCTTTTTATATGACTACATAAGGGCTTGTGGATTTT
>WBMY01013278.1:85513-141624 GCA_013397315.1 Donacobius atricapilla
CTCCCGGGGCCAGCCGGCCCCTGGGCCCGGGGCCCTCCCGGCCCGGCCGCGATGTTACCTCATGGAAGGGGTCGGTAGAAAGAGGCGGGTCTCCCAAGATTCCTGTTTTTAAGCGGTGTCCCAGAGGGTGTACACCTTTTACCTGATTGGCCAGCTTAGCTGTTAGTTCCAAAATGGATTAACAATTGGTTTTTTCCTACCATTTATGCTAAACCAATACAGGTACCTCTGCCATGACAGACAGAAACCAAGGCAGCTTTGGGAGAGGGGAATTAAAGACCTTACATGTGTCTGCAGGGCTTGGTGGTATCTTTGGCATATTTAGCCATCCTTTTAGGCTGAGGAAGATTTTGCTTTCAGGGCTGAGCAGGAGGGACATGTCTGGGGATTCAGAAACCAGAGGCAAACAGCAGGAGTATGCTTCCTAATATTCTTGCCATGCCCAGATGGAATCATCATCCCTGGAAGTGTTCAAAAGATGTGTATATCTGGTGCTTAAGGGCATGGTTTAGTGGTTGACCTGGCTGTGCTGGGTTAATGAACTCTATGATCTTTGAGTGCTTTTCCAGCCTTACTGATTCTGAAATTCTGTGACAATTTTATGATAACCTCATGATTTTTAGCACAATCTATATATCTTTCAACTTAAACACACTCTGGGAGCTGCAGCTCCTGATTTCTGAGTCCAGACTTCTACCTCTATGTAAGAGGATGCCCATCAGCCATTATGTGATTTGCTTTTTTCTGCTGGTGTGTTTAGCTATGAACCAGAGCCAAAGAATGTTTTGGACACAGGTCTGACTTACACAGAATCACACATAGCCATAGAATCATTTAGGTTAGAAAAGCCCTCTAAGACCATCAGGTCCAACCTGTGCCTGCTCCACCCCCCTTCTCAACCAGCCCAGAGCACTGACTGCCACATCCAGCCCTTCCTTGGGCACCTCCAGGGATGGGGACTCCAATCCTCCCTGGGCAGCCCTTGCCAAGGCCTGACCACCCTTTCCATGGAGAAATTCCTGCTGATGTCCACCCTGAGCCTCCCCTGGCCCAGCCTGAGGCCGTTCCCTCTCCTGCTGTCCCTGTTCCCTGGGAGCAGAGCCCGACCCCTCGGCTGTCCCCTCCTGTCAGGGAATTGTGCAGAGCCACAAGGTCCCCCCTGAGCCTCCTTTTCTCCAGGCTGAGCCCCTTTCCCAGCTCCCTCAGCTGCTCCTGGGGCTCCAGCCCCTTCCCAGCTTCATTCGCTGCCCTGGACATGCTCTAGCCTTTCACTTTCATGCAGTGAGGCCCAAAACTGAACACAGGATTTGAGGTGGGGCCTCAGCAGTATCAGCACAGGGGGACAGTCACTGCCCTGGTCCTGCTGGTCACACTGTGTCTGGCATGGCCCAGGTGCCACTGGACTCTTGCCCACCGGGCACACTTAGGCTCTTGTTCAGCCACTGTCAACCAGCTCCCCCAGACTCTTTTCTGATGGAAAGATTTCCAACCCCTCTGCCTCCAGGCTATCATTGATGCCAGCTGTAGGTGAGTGCACAAGGATGTGTTTTGTTACTGCCCAGAACACCCAAACCACACAGGTTCACTGTAGGATTTAAATAAAAATTGTGTCAAGGCTTCAAGATGCAGCTGCCATTCTTTAGTGTCTTCTAAGGCTGGAATCTCACTGCTGATTAGAAGCAGCCTAAACAGCTTCTTCTCTTGTGCAAAACCAGGAGGTTGGGAAAGTTTTGGTGAAGATTACATGAATGTGCTAATTTCTGAGCAGGTACAAAGGATAAGGAATTTGATTTTCCAATGCAAGCATGCCAGCCTGCAGGTTTGACACCCATTCAGGATGGGAAGTAAAACAAACTTGTCATAATTACACTTTCAGAGAGTCAGAAAGCCTCTGATCAATTTTTTAGGGTAACGGAAAATATCATTGCACTTCCATCTGAAGACTTACATTATTGGAAGTTTTTAGAAAGAAATTATATTTTTAAAAACCACATTGCAAGAAATAAAACAGATGACATAGTCATGAGCTCCCCTCTGGGAAACCATGTGCTGATGTTCAGTCAACAGCAGCCAGCAGAGCCTGATGTCCCGGCAGGAGTTTCCCAGCAGCAGCTCAGTGCCACCATTAGGTGTTTCCAACACTGGTCTGATGAGCAGGATTAGAAACTGTCAATAAAGAAGAAAACACTGCTGAGAGGCAGCAAGTCTTTCCTGGACACACCATTTTTGCCCACCTTTTTGTCATCCCTGTATCCTTGCACCTCTGAGACACCATGCTGTCATTGTTCGACACACAGACACACACACACACTCTCACTTTGGTGACAAGGCATGAACTCTTTATTATAAGATTTGATTCCACTTTTATAGTATTTCTACAAGGGCCAGGGATTGGGGGAGAAGGTTGACACCTCTCCCCATCCCATTGGCCACGACAACTGTCCATCAGCTGTCCATATCTATAAGACAAAGACTGTAAACTACCTTGAATTAAGGAAAACATTGCTTCTATTTATAACATCTCTGTGTGAGAAACAACCTAAGAACTATGAAACTGTGAGACACAAACAAGGCTGAAAAATCAGGGTGACAACCATGTTACTTCCAGCCTTAGAATGAGTGGTTTGGGGGCAATTTCTTGCCATTTCAAAAGGTTAAGCTTCTAGCATCTGCTTTTAGCCCTGGAATTTTACTCTTTCTGGGTTACACACTTCGACTTTCCCCAAGCCTGGTGAGAAAGGAGCCACAGGAAGCAGCTCAACACATTTTAGTGACCATAAGAATATGATAAAAAAAGAAATTAAAAGAACTCTGTTGTTTAGAGAGAAGGTGAGCTGGACTCAGGTCCTAAAGAATGGGGTGAAGCCACTGTAATTCAGATTTTAAGTGCAAGTATCTGTCTTAACCAACAGTTTCCCTCAAATAGTTAATCAAACTCCATACAGGAACTGCATGGAGATGCTTTGTGGTATGTGCCTTGCAGAAGGACAGTGTAGATGATCCCTAGGTATTGTAATCCTCTATAAATGGGTTGTCAGAAGGAAAAAGAATCCAGTCTAGTCCATTTTTCAAGTCTCTGTTCTCCCACATCATTTCAGCTGGGACAGCCCGGGTCAAAAGTGTTTCAGTAGGACACTGAGTGTCCACATCTCTCAGACAAAGACATTGTTTTACTGTGGCATGTCATAAACTTTGATCATGAGTGTTCAACTACTGGTGTGTGAGGCCATACAGTGCCAAAACTGCTCCACATATACCTTAAACTGATTTAAAGCTTTGAGGAAGATGAGGGGAGAGCAGGAACTTGGAGCAGCAGAGTAAGACCTTGGAGCAGGTTGGCTAATTAATTCTAGTTGATTTTTTTCATCAACAACTTTTCTGTCAGGAAAGACTATGATTGTTCTGGAATAAGGTCTTCAGAGGACACATTCCCAAGGTCCAGAACAGGCTGGATTTTGAGGAATTTCCCATCTGCTTGAAAGGAAGAGGCAGGGAATAAGGAATGATGAAAGTGATGAATTGCCTGGAAACCCAATTAACAGCACCTCTGCCTCCAGTGGTGTCTGAATGTAGCTAAATGAACAGTCATCTTCTTTTGGGGGGCAGAGTCACTGCAGAAACCTTAATTCTTTTCTTTTTTAGGCATGGAAGAGACCTCATAGCACATTTATTATTTTTGACAGATCTCAGACCACTGGTACCTTTTGTGGCACTCAGGTTCATCTTTCCAGGATGAGAGGTCAATTTCTTGGCAACCAGTGAAGTCCTCAGGAAAAGTGTTGATCATGAACACATCCCTGGGTATCTTTTTTGATATGAGTATTGTCACAGATCACCCTCGACACTGAGATTTTTCTCAATGCTCGCAACTGCTGCGGAGTGAAAACTCCTGGGTTTTCCCACCAGAACCTGCAATGAAATTTTTAGAAGCAGTTTATAATCTCTGGTTACTTGCTGAGATGAGAACCTGACCAAGGTGAGTCTGAATGGTGCTTAGATTCACCTTCTCCAGGCATGCTCCTTTAGAAAGAGGTGTCTCCAGTGTGGCCAGATCTGGATTGTGCCAGTGCAGGGAGCCTGCCTCTTCCACATAGCATCAGCAGCCTACTGGGATGCAGAGATCTATGCCCTGAGGGCAAAAGTCACCTCAGGCAGAGGCCACAGCAGATCCTTCACAATCTGGAGCTGGTGCTCCTTAGCCACATGAATCTAGAGAAACAGGCTGCAAAAAACAGTCCTTTGGCAACTGGGCTAAATCAAGGCGTGAGCCTTGCTGGGAGCACTCACTGGAGTCCTGTACATGGGTTGGATTAGCATGTCACAGGAAATATCAGCATTTCCCCCCTAAAAAATGCCACAGGGAATGTATCTCTCACCTGTCCCCATCATGCAGGTTCCCGAACTGGGTGCCAATAATGCAGGACAGGAGGGGCCCAACTCTGCCCTGGGGAACCACGGGCTCTGCAACTGCCCCAGTCCAGAGGTTGATATTGTTAGGTGTCCCATACACATTCATGAACTTCTTGGCCAGTTTGAGATTGCCCAGCACCTCAGATAATTATTCTATAGTTTGGGGTTGGGAGAGGCCCCAGAAACCCCTCCAGGCATTGTAACCTGCAAGAGCAGGAGAAGCAGATGACCAGGACCCACCACCATGTCTCCACAGCACCTTTCTTGGCCCATGAACACTGCCTGCTTCTTCTCATGGCAAAGGATCTGGAAGGCATTATTGTCCAGGCAGTCCCAATAAACGTCACATTTTCAAAGGTCCTTCTCATATGTACACTAAACTAACAGTTTGGATTGTCTTTGTGACTACATCTCATCCTGTTGGTTACATCTTTCTACTGCTGAGGGTGAATGTATCAGTCCTTGCTGCTTTGGGAGGCAAAATTTCTAGGATCAAATTCTTAGAAAAGAGGAGATTTGGTTGTGTTTAACCCAAGAGCACCTGTTCCTCTCTAGCACCTGGGGCAGTCCCACTTGTGGGTGCAAGTCACTTCTGCTCAGAACTCTGGCTTGTCTAGGACACACAAGATTGATGGGCAAAGAACAAAGCCTAGGGGACCTGTCCAAGCCCATGTGAAAGCTGAATTTGGTCACTTGGGTCTGTACCTTCTGTACCACACATATTCTCTCTTTGCAATACACCACTGTCTGTCACCCGCTTTCTTACATTATCCCAAATATCATCTTTGATTTCTAAGTGTTTTGTCCTTGGTGTAAACGTCTTATAAAAAGATTTTTATAGTACTGAAACCTTTTATTCCCTGAGCTTGGCTGTCTGTCTGTTCATCCTTCACCCTCAAATCAAGGTACTGGTTCTTCCCATTAGTATAGAAAAAGCTTAGTTCATTCATGGGATAAGTAGCAGAAGAAAGAAAAGGTCTTATTCACAGGTGGTGTGGATTTGTGTCTCCTTACCTGGAAGGCCATGGTCTCTTCCTCCCGTTGCATGTTCATGGCCCCTAGATCCAGACCCATCACCTCTGTCTGTTCAAAGAGGTGGTTCTGGAGCTCCTCAACAAGCAGCTGGTTCTGTTTCATGAGTTTTGCATGATCCACAACCATGCCCTGGATCGGGGGTCGATGACTCCTGCAGCCACTGCAAATCAAGGCAAGATTTTTTTGTGCAGCTTTGATGGTCCCTTTCATGCAGCTGAAACAGTCAACTACAGGCTGGGTGGGGTTTTCATCTCCCTATTTTCATTTTGCCATGTGTATATGGAATCATAGAATCATAGAATCCCAGAGAGGTTTGAGTTGGAAAGGACCTTAAAACCCATCTCATTCCTCCCCCTGCCATGGGCAGGGACACCTTCCACTATCCCAGGTTGCTCCAAGCCTTATCCAGCCTGGCCCTGGACACTTCCAGGGCTGGAGCAGACACAGCTTCTTTGGGCACCCTGTACCAGGACCTCACCACCCTAACAGTGGTATCTGTATGAATCTGTACATATCTGCAGGTGCCAGCAAATAAAGCCTCACACAGTAACTTAATTCCTTATCCTGCCTCATCCCTCAGTTTTTCCTTCCACACCCCTAAATCCACCAGTCCCTTTCTACATCTGCTCCTCAGCCTGCAAGACTCCATTATGTCCTGGTGCTTGGAGGTCTGTCCAAGGTTTTAGGTTTTGCAATGGATTTTGTTTATAATCACTATTAATTGACAGACATTTATTAAAACATTAAATGTAGTGATAGAATTAATTCATGTCTGACTATCCACATCTTTTTCATAGCAATTAAGGAGACAGTATGAACAAAACTCAGGAAAATTGGCTGCATATGTGTAGTTATATTTTTCATAATTAGTTAATCCATTTTGGAAGAGACATTTGTCTTCCTTGGAAAGACTCATCTGAAGATCTCAGCTGTGTAATAGCAGGACCCCATTACTCCAGTTAGAGGCAGGAAGAAGAATGGGCACCTCTAGGACAGAATGATACTGCTTTAGCTCAGTTAAACTGGATGCATCACCCTCTGTCCATATCTCCTGATTATGGGGGGATATAAGAGCTTTGATTGACATAGACTTTAGTGGACTGACATTTGGCACAGGGAGTCTCCTGCTTCCTGGAGCAGCAGGAGCAGCTGCACCATCTGAGTGGATGTGGAACACCTCACTGTCAGGTCTTGCTGAGCTGGGAAGTGTCCAAGAAATTGTCATGGTGCTCAATGCTCTGGGCTGGGTGACAAGGTGAGGGTCACAGGTTGGACTTGATTCTGGGATTCTGTAACTCCATGTGCCTGACCAGCTGATCTCCACCTCAGGACCAGACCAGGACCACTGCTTCCTGTTCTTACCTTCCATTATAATTCTCCACAGAGCACAAAAGGTCAAATGCAGAGGGACATGGGAGGAGGAACCCAAAGGCTGAAAGCTCTCATTCAAACGGGACGCCAAAGGCTGCACCAACGTGTGGCCGAATTGGAAAGCCAGGGAGAAAACATTTGAGGCCCTTGGATCCACCTTCTCATTGTTACCACTGTAGAAAGGGATCCATTTGCTGGTCTCCTCAGCCAGCAGGAGTGGGAGGTAATCTCTGTATGTTATGATCTGAAAAAGCACAAAAGCACAGCAAGTTACCAGCAGCTGCAGCAGAAATGGCTTCAAAAGTCAAGTACAGAGAATGAACATGGATGCTCTGCAGTGGAATTCATTAAGATCTTCAGAAAAAAAAAAAGCTGTAGCAATGAATAAGATTGGTGTTATGGATTTAAATTATTTTTAATTGTGAAATTATTTTATCTAATAATTAATTTATACATTATTACAATAAATAATTGATAAATTAGTAACATGATGCATAAAAAAGGTCTGGATATCCATGCTGTCTCAGATGGACCATCCTCATTCAGAACTTCCAACTCCCATAAATAACTCCACTGATTCATCAAAACATTTTCCTCCTTTTGCCTGGAGGAAAAACCATTTCTAAGTGTGTGGATGATAAACAACAAACAGTAATCAGTACCTGGTTTATGGCAATCACAATCTTTAAACTCTCCTGGTAAAGCTTTTCCCCATCCCAGTGGGGATTTAATTTTCTCAGCTCCGTAGCCAGACAACTGTGCTCTCATACAAAGAGAGTGTGCATTGCAGAGAGTCCCAGGTTTTCCGTCACCCATTTGTCACCTAAAATGAAAATATTTGAGGAATTTTTTACATTGCTTTCAATTTCAGAAGCAGGTTTTTGTGTTAGGACAGACAACTAAAAAGTGGTAATGTTCCTGGCAATAATGCTGTGGGTGCCCCATCCCTGGAAGTGTCCAAGACCAGGCTGGACAGGGCTTGGAGCAAAGTGGTGTAGTGGAAGGTGCCTCTGGCCATGACAGGGGGTGGAACAGGATGATCTTTAAGTTCCCTTCCAGCTCAAACCCTTCTGGGGTTCTGGTCCCCCTTCGTGGAGAGGACTCAGTGAAGACCCTCTGTGAGATGATGGAAGAAGCACTGGGCATCTCCTCACTCAGCAATGAGCCCTTCTCATGGGCAGAGAATGAGGAAATAAGGTCACTCTGTATTCTTATGACTGATTTTGCAAGCTTCACATTTATAATGTTTTTTTTTTAATGTTATGCTTATGATGGATCACTTCAAATTCGAGTAAGTTCTGTGTTTGTCCTCAGTTTGTTTAAATTTCAGACAAACCTCTAGACTTTTCTTCTGATACAGGGTACTTTAGTTAATCAATTGACTAGATTGCTTAAGAGTGTTTAATTGTTAGTCTTGACTGGGTTGAAAACTGAATCATGGAATCACAGAATGGAAGGGACTTTAAAGCCCATCCTGTTTCAACCTTCCACTACCCCGGGTTGCTCCAAGCCCCATTCAGCCTGGCCCTGGACACTTCCAGGGATCCAGGGGCAGCCACAGCTTCTCTGGGAAAACTTTGCCAGGGCCTCCCCACCCTCCCAGAGAAAAACTTCTTCTGTTTATCTTATTTAATCTACTCTCTTTCAGTATGAAGCCAATCCCCCTTGTCCTCACACTACAGTTACTGATGCAGTCCCTCTCCAGTTTCTCTGTAGCCCCTTCAGATCCTGGAAGGTGCTGTGAGGTCTCCACACAACCCCCTCTTCTCCAGGCTGAATAGCCTCAACATTCTCAGCCTGTCAGTGCTGACAAGCTGACAATTGCCGTTCAAGTAATAAATGGTGAATTCTAGGTAGAAGAAAATAAGCTCCTGAGAAGTTTTAAGCACTGGTGGCTATACTATTGAAAATTTCTCCTGCTTTTGAAAATACTATAGAGGAAGAACAATTTGCTGTAATTCTTCTGGGAAATTAAAATAATTTTTATGTTTATTAATCAATTATTGCTTGATTGTTTTTCTTTTCTAACTGGGGAGAGGATTCCCTGCCTTTCACCTTACGTAGTCATGTCTTAAAGTTCCTCATTCAAATACCACAGAATCACAGAATATTCTCTGTTGGAAGGGACCCACAGGGATCCTATAAGGAGATACTTGTCCCTTTTTAACTTTATGACCCACTGAAAACAACGCTCCAGCTGCACCTTACCCTGCTTTAAACAGGGGATGTTGGTGCTCTTGTGTGTGAGAACACAAACACTCTTCATTGTGTTCAAGAGGAGGGCAGTAATTCCAGCCCCGTGTACATGAAATCCTGGTTCACACCCATCAAACCCAGCTGGTTGGTGAGATTCCTCAGGCTGCTCGCCAGGGAGTTGTCGCTGCCATACACCGTGCTGGCGTTGATGAAGGACGTGGCGGTGTTGAGCTGCTCCCGGCTGAAGGTGCCGGGGTTGCCTAGGAGGCTGCACAACCAGCATGCAGGTGTCAGGGCTCAGCACCCCCGACTTGTCGCGGGGCAACTAAAGCAAATATGAGCCAAGTGATGCATCTCAAAGTCCTGTGGTTTTATTTTTGCAGCTGTAAGAGAGTGTGGCATGGGTGAGAGTGAGCGTACCTTAATGGTGAAGCAGAGGGGCTTGAGGGCACAGCTGGTGTGGCACTGGAGCTCCAGGCTGGTACCTTCCCTGCTGGCAGGGGACAAGTCGATGTCGTGGTTGACCCACTGTCGCCGGTGCATGAGGACCAGCAAGAGCTGCCAGTCTGCAGTGACATTCTCATTGGCTGTGTGAGCAATTTCATAGGATACTTTTCAAACCTGCAGAAATGAAAATGTGACTGTCTCTGCCACAGTGGATTTGCCTCTCACTTGAACTCCCACTGTGAGATCTTGGAATCACAGAATCATGACAGTCAGAAAAGACCTCCAAGATCATCAATCTTCGACTGAGTATCCTCATTCCCTCTAAATCATGTTGAAAATTGCCACATCTACCTTTTTTTTTAACACCTCCAGGGATTGACTCCACCACTGTCCTGGAGATCCTGCTCCAATGCTTAACCACTATGTCAGTGAAGACATTTTTCCTAATATCCTAAACCTCCTACAGTACAATTTGAAGCTGTTTCCTCTTGTTCTGTCACTTGTTCCCTTGGAGAAGTGGCCAACCCCCCTGCTCCTTTTGGAGGTAGTTGTAGGTCATGCAGAAGATGATCTTAGATAAATTACTAAGAGTTAATTATGGCATTACACTGCTCCATGTCATTCCCCAGCTCTGTCCAATCAGGTGTAAAAGTAGACTATGCAGTGTGGTAATGTGTTAATTAGATAATCTAAATTTGGATTCTTTGGTTCCCCTGAGATTTCCCACTTGGTACCTTCCTGCCCTAAACCATGCCTAGTCTCATGTCAATTCTACCTTTACCCAGATCCCTTATTCCAGATCCTTCCTTTGGTCACACCTCCTGGTTGCCTATCTTCCCTAGGCCTGCCTTTCCCTCCTCCCATCAAGTTGTCAATCTTGTCTAAGTCGTCTCCCCCATCTGGAAAGTTCTATGAGGTTCGAGGCGCCATTGGCTGATTTGCTGTGTATCCTCCCCCCCTGCTCCCTGAATGGGTTAGTCATCTGTCAGTCCCTGGCCAGGCCCTCTCAGGGTTTTCTCTGGTTGGTTGGTGTTCGGTATTCACCCCTTGTATCTCCCCCAGTTAAAACACGGTTTCACCCCTTGTCTCTCGGCTCTTGTCCCTGCTCTCCAATCCAGGAATAAACCCTTCTTTTATACAGCACACAGGAGCCCCTCCTTCCTTCTTCGTCGTCACTCCTCAACACCTTAAAACACCGGCCTCACTGCAGAAAAGCACCTAAAGCCTTCCTGTTCTGTGCTGCAACCTGGGCCACTGAGGTCCTGGGTGCAGCCCTTCATCTCGGCATGGTCCATGCAGTAGCTGGGCTAGCAAAGGGGCTAATTAAACTGCAGCAGTCGTGTCAATGCAGTCTTTCAGCCCAACCCAGCTTCATGGAAAGCCTATTCCAAACTGAAACTTGTTCATGAACACCAGAAAGTCAAGAACATGGCTGAGGAACTTCCGAGCCTTGTGGTTTGTACAAACCTCCTGGTGTCCTTGAGCACTGACTGCAGCAATCCTTGGGATGCACCCTTCAGAAACTGCTTAGGGAAACATCCACAACCTTTTTGCTCATGTCTGTCTCCAACAAAAAATATTAACCTGAGCCATAAGTCAGTTGTAGAAAAGCAGCCTGAGATCAAAGATCAAGTAATTTACACTCTAGATGCTGCCACTGCTTCCTTCCTGCATTGAGGGCAGTGTCCATACTCAGGGCTGAATTAGGATAAAAGCTCTCACCAGTGGTAGTGAGAGTCCATTGTAGCTTTCCTTCACTTGCTCCTCTGGGAACAGACACTCCATCTTTGTATATGGCTGGGACCCAGCATGCGAAGGAGCGGTTAGAGGACCCCAGGCGTGAGTGATTTCTGCAATATCACCAGAAAAACTTCTGTTATTTTTTCAACGTCAGCAGCCTTGTACAGACCAACATTTCAGAGCCCTTTATTCCATGTCTGAGCACTCTGGTAACAGGGATGAGACTGGGAAAATGCCAAGAAGCAAATTATACCAAGATTATTACTGTGGAGAAAAATCAACTTTTTTGAAAAAGGTGCCTTGTGTCACTCTATTAATTTTATCTGTCATTTAAACCTACATTAATTTTATCTGGCATTTAAATCCCTCTACCACCTCTGTCTTCACTGCTCTCTCAAAATCAGACTTAAGGCAGGACTATCAGCATGGTGAGGGTGGCCATGTCTTGTCCAGCTGGGGGCTGGAAATCTCCAAGGATGAAGATTGTCCACCTCTGTGGGGATCTGTGCCAAGGCTACCCCTTGGAGAAGGTTTTACACAGACCCTCTCAGCCTGCAGTTGTGGCCATTATGGTGTTGCCTTACACTACTCCAAAAAGTTTGAATTGCTTAAGTCAGCATTTTGTGATCAGAAGAACAATAATTCTGATTGAGCCAATGATCTGTGGCCCTGCAGGCACAAAACTCAGGCAGTGTCTGTCTATATGATGTGGCACTCAGGGTTCTGGTCTGGTTGACAAGGTGGGGATGAGTCAAAGAGCCCTGGCTCTAAGGCTTCTCCATAATAAATATGCATTGGAACATGGAGAAAATACACATATATTTAATCTTATTGCCTTAAAATATTTGGAGCTGTCTGATGCAATTTGTCACACACACTCACACTTTGATTAGAAGGCATGAACTAAAACTCAACTTTATTTGAAAGTCTGACTCCAATAGATATCATATCTACTAAAGGCTAGGGACTGGGGGAGAAGGTTGACACCTCTCCCCATCCCAGTGGTCAAGACAACTGTCCATCACTTGTCCATATCGCTAAGAGCAAGAATGAAAACTTTCCTTGGAACTACAATAACATTGGCTGTGTTTACAGACCAGAGCGTGAGAAAGAACCCAAAACATGAAACTGTGAAACAGAAGAGAAGGCTGAAAAAATCAGGGCAACAGCTGTCATGTAGGAGGAACTCACCTTTTTCAAGACTGTAAATATGTAGTGTCTACCAACTGCCTGGCCTCAGTAATGATGCTCAGGAGAGATGAATCTGATAGCACCTCTGACACCTCTGCTCAAAAAAGTAAAAGAAGAAAAAGTAGAAATTGAGGATACTCAATAATAACATATACTAGAAGCTTTGTTCTCAACTAAACCGTGTCCCCAGCTGCCACATGCACAGGGGTTTTTTAACATTTTCAGGGTTGGTGACTCCACCACTGCCCTGGGAAGCCTGTTTCAGTGCTTCCCAATCCTTTCCATGAAGAAATTTCCCCCAATATCCAATCAAAACCTCTGGCACAATTTGATGCCATTTCTTCTCCTCCTGTCCCTGTTCCCTGGGAGAAGCCAGAAGCCAGAGCCTGACCTCCCCAGCTGTTCCCTCCTGTCAGGGAGTTGTGCAGAGCCACAAGGTTCCCCCTGAGCCTCCTTTCCTCCAGGCTGAGCCCCTTCCCCAGCTCCCTCAGCTGCTCCCTTAGCTGTTTAGGAGGCTCCAGTCATTTCCCCAGGGAAAGTGCACAGAAGAAGCCAAAGATACAATCTCTGCCGCAAGCTCTGTGTCATAAAAGGATGATTTGTACAGATGAGCTGTTGGTTAAATAGGGAGTTTCCTTAGGCAAGTCTCTCAGGTATCAACTTCACTTTTAGTGGATCAATCTATGGGATATTTCAATTCTTTATTGAAGCTGTGTCTAACTGGGAACTCAGGCCGAGTTTTGATTCACAGTTTTTCCAGCAGCCAGAGGACAAACAGGAACCTACCATTCCCCAAGGAGCCCATTGTTCCAACTGCGCAGAGTGATGATGGATCCCAGGAGAGTCATCCTTGGGTTTGTGCCTAGAGAGAAATGCAACATAAATCCTCAATGGGCAGGGCTTCACTGAGGGGTCAGAACAGACTGACATGTTAGCTTTCAATATCTCTTTCAGGATCCAGGAATAAAATCGAGCTGCCCTTTGTCCAGATCTGTCAGTGGGACTCAGGCTGGGGCTGTGGCTGTAGGTGTTGGCAGGACACAGGGACACTCTGAGGGGTGAGACCCTCAGCAAACTGGGCTGAGTAGCTGCCAAGGAATAGGCAGTCAGGTACAGTCCAGCCTCAGTGGTGGAGAATATTGGGAAGGTGAGTTGGAAGAGGGCAGTGTCCTGGGGTCCTGTCTTTGGCAACATCCACAAGCAGCTGGTGGAAAGGAGCCTGACCCCACACATCCCTCTATGCCCCCTCCATCTTGATGTTGAACAAAACAGGCTGCCACATCTACCATCTGTCTTTCATCCATCCCTGCCAGTCCTCCTGCTGCTCCTTGAAATTCATCTCTATCCCTGTTCCACATTTACAGCAGAAAAGTGTATGATCTGTTCCACCAGCATCTCCCACTGTGACACAGCACCTTCTCTGAATGGAGATTTTAAGCCCAAAGGTTGCAACTAGATTTATTTTAAGTAATTTACTCAACTTTTCAATTGTTTAGAACAGGACAGAGACAAAATTTGGAAGAACTAACAGACTTCTCACAGTGGGAGAGGTTATCTTACACTTACAGTGCATGAAAATTCTTGGACCTTCTTCTTGGGGATTGAAAGCTGCTTATTCCTTGCAATCATATATTGCAGGATATTTCTGCACAAGTAATAAATCAGGCTGTCTTTGCTCACTTCTCACAATAAATTAAATATACATCAGGGGAGAAGGAGCAATGAAGCCAGGCCCCAACGCTCCACTCTGCCTCCCACCTCCTTGGATTCACCCATGGAATGCACCAATATCCACATCAGAAATATCAAATATAGATATAGAATGAAAATACCCTGATCTTACCTGGCATCTCTGCAGCACTGGCAGGGCTAGGAGAGAAGTTAGTTTTTTAAATACTTGCACGAGGGCAGAAAACAGCTGGGTCTAAGATGGGTGTGGCCAAAAAACCTGGGACCAGATTGAGCCAAGAGGAAATATCTGCTAGTTTGCTTTCCTGGAATGAGCTAGAAAGTGCACACTTCTCCATTCCTTCTGACTTCCTTCTTGAAAAAACAGTTAAAAAAGGAATGGAGACACACATTTCTTTCCTGCAAGCTTAACTTTACGATGGTAAAAGATCATGGTGGATATTTTTGGTGTGTTTTTGGTTTTGGTTTGGTTTTGGTTTTGGTTTTTGTTTTTTTGTTGGTTGACATCTCTGAAGGTTTGGGAAGCCAGAAATGGATTGTTTTGCCAGTGGAACATTTGTGGAGCATCCTGAGGTCCACATACAGCGTGTAAGAATGGTGGGCCTGTCACCATTTGTGTCCAGGCAAAACAAAATTGTGTCCCATGAAGGATTTGGAAATTCCAATAAAACAATTGCTGACTATTGGGGATGACACAGACTGGACAAGGAATGAGGCAGTAGCACAGAGCAGGGTCAAGCTGTCTCCAGCAAAATCACATGGACAGAAATATGGACAATCCCAAAGTTATAGCTGTGCTAATACTTAGAAAGGAACTAACTCTTGGGCCAAGTAATGTAATTCACTTCAATGTGAATTATGACAGACGGTTAGGAGGAAATTCTTCCCTGGGAGGGCACTGAGGCCATGGCACAGGGTGCCCAGAGCTGTGGCTGCCCCTGGATCGCTGGCAATGTCCAAGGCCAGGGTGGATGGGGCTTGAAGCACCCTGGGATAGTGGAATGTGTCCCTGCCCATGGCAGAGGGCAGAACAGGATGAACTTTAAGGTCCCTTCCCACACAAACCATTCCATGATTCCATGATATGCAGGAGGGCAAAGGACTGTACTTCAGTGGACCAACAGGAAGGTAGGAGAAATAATTTAATCCTTTGAACATTGGTGATGCTGATAACAAAAGACAATGCTGAATTTTTTTGCCACCCATCAGCCTTTTAAACCTCCCAGGATTAGGGAACCAATCCTTCCTACTGATCAAATATTTTCACAACTCTTATTAAACCAAAATAAAAGAAAAGCATAATGATAAAGGAAACTGCTACCCAAAAGATGTCATTTTAAATCTGTGGAAAAAAAAAGAAGAAAAAAAAAAAGAAAGAAAGATGTGTGAAGGCCAGGTTTTCAGAAAGTGAAAGTGCAAAGTCAATATTTCTCCCCTAAACAGAAGTTTCAAGCCAAAGCAGAAGGTGGCCCCCAGCACCACAGGGACTCTGATCACCCTGCCAGGTGCTCCACCTTATCTATCCAGCTTTCCTCACAAAATGTGCATAGGCAGAAGTCCAGGTACCTACTGGGTGCCTTTGCTACTTTTTTTGTGTTTGTGACAAGTATCTTTGCCATTAGGGATTCCTAAGGAAACTTCCTTGTCTGACCACCCAGGAGCCACCCTGGCACTGCCAGAGGCAGCACCTGATCTGGGACCGAGGCCCCTTCCCAGCAGAAAGGAGCAGGGACCAGTGCACAGCCAGGTGAGGGACACTTGGAGACACGGCAGGAAGCAATGATTCCAGACTTTCCCGTGCTTGGACCGTGGGGGTGTAAAAACCCAGGGCTTCCTTTGTTTGGATCCCTGCTCAGAGGCACCAACTCAAGCAATTATTCTGTTGTTACATCAAGATTAAATTATTTTCAGCATCCAGACATCTGTGACTCTGCTGTGGGAAACCTGGGGTCGAGCTGGTGAGGAAACCTGGTCTGACTGGGGGAGTGTGAGGGGTGTGGGGAGTCTAGTGAGGTCACTGGTGCCACTGCTGGGAAGGGACCTCAGTTGCAGCTCAGGTGGTACCAGTGGGACTGCCAGGCTAGAGACAAGGAATTGCCAGGTCAGACAAGGAATTTTCCTTTACACCTTACTGGCAGGCTGGTGACCCCCACTGCCCTTGGAGCGGGACACTGTCCACCCTTGAGGACACATCCTTATGGGCAGGTGGCCCCATGCTACTCTCATGGCTCCAGTCCCCTGGTAGGCAAATGTTGCCATCACATTATGTGTCATGTCCATTACTGGGGTCTAAGTGCAGCTCCCAAGGCTTTCAGATGTCAGGCAAGCAGTCCCATCTCATCTCCAGCTGGGATCTGTGGTGTTCCAGTGCAATCTTTGGAGCCTCCAGAAAACCCAGGGTATCCTGCTCACCAAGGCCAATGTACATTCAGCAGTGTACAAGACATCCAGGCAACCAGGGCAATAATTATCCATTAGTTATCTGACCAAGCAGCAGATTTTCTCCATCTTGAGAAGATGCAGATTTCTCTCAGGTTCTTGGTATTGCTAACATTACTTCTTGGTCCTGTTCAGGCTGCAGATCTTCACCTCTAAATCCAGTATAAACCCAGAGCTGTGTAAAGCACTGATGGTATTTGCTAAAAAGTAGCTATAGGAACAAGGTCATTAAACTCCAGCAACACAAACAAAATAAAGTGCTTATTATTCTTATTTCCCATGCTAATGGCAAAAGGCAACATCCTCCCCTTCCTTATTTGATACCTCTGATATTCCTCCAAGCTCCTTCAGCTTTGTTTTCATAGAAATCATAGAATCACAGAATCCCAGACTGGTTTAGGTTGGAAGCGACCTTAAAGGTCATCTTGTTCCACCCCATCCCATGGGCAGCTGCACTTTCTACTAGACCAGATTGCACCAAGCCCATTTCACCTGGCCTTGGATGGCAGAGACACATTTAAATCCCTGGTGTGAACCATGATGCCTCGAGTTTAATAATGATTAAGAACTCAATTTGGGTACAACTTCAAACGTACAGAGTTTCCTCTTCACCCGCCAATGGCGTATTTTTCATATATTTCAAACTATGAATTTATTTACAAACTGAGAGTCAATAGCCTGTACAAGCCAATTTGTCCTTGTCCAGGGCAAAAGTTTACAGAACTGTATCCAGTGCATCTTCTGCTCCAATAGATGAAAGGCAGAGCTTATAAAGTGAGGGAATGAGCAGCATGAAACAGATAAAAGTGAGAAGTAACAGGTTACAGCACGGAAATTGTAAGGGCAAGTAGATGAGGAAAACTTCCCAGCAGCACAGGGGTAACATTTAACAAAACCAGATTGTCCAACTTTAAAAATAGAAAGTCTGCAACACTAAAAGAGAACTTTAACTCTTTATGGATAAGTGACAGCAACAGCAAGGGATGTTCAGAAGGTGGCACCACAGCATCACTCAGCAACACTGAGGTGTTCAGAGGTGTCTCCAGCTGTGTGATACCCAGGAGTGACATTATCACCTCTTTCGGAAGCTCTCCTTTAAAGACTCAACACCCAAGGCTATGAAGCCTCCTTGGTGCATCTCCCCACCTGCCACGGAGATACTTCATAGCCATGGGAAATGCTCTCGGTGAGCCCAAGAGGCTGGGGAGACACTACTGAGGACAGGCTGCTTGGTGGCTCCTTCCAGACCCTCCTGAAGCAGCAGGCACAGTGCCCAGGGCTGGAAAGACATGGAGAGGCATCTGTGACTTTCCAGCACAGTGGTAGGACCCATCACACACCAGAACAAGCTACTGCACATCCATCCACAGAAAAAGCTCATCTTGCAAGGCCTATATGGGACTCCAGTCCTGAGCGGCACCTAGAACACTTCTTCCATAAGAACAACAATCCTTCCCCAGGGGCTGCAGAATAATTTCCCTTTCCATGGACCAAACTCCCTGAATAAAACCTTTCCCTCTCATGAACCAAACTTCTTCCTGTCCCATCCTTTAGCAAACCTTTCTTCCATCCCTTCCACTTCTCTTCCAGACTGTGCACCCATGCTCAGGTGGGAAATGGAGATGGCTTCTCTGAAGATGGGGCTGGTAGGAGGATGCAGGAGGATGGTTTCTCCATTTTCCACATATCTTCCTGCTCTGGAATCAGTTCCCATCTTATCTGGAAATATGGGACACAGCAGAAGCAGTTGTCAAACCAAGTTGAAAGCCACTAGGAGAACATACAGCTTCAAACACTCCAGAGATTTATTTAAACAAAGAGAGTGGAAAAAGCTTTAGATCCCACTGCAGTTTTTATTGTGCCCCACAGCTGGGAGATATCAGAGTCATCCACTGCCATGGACAATTTTTCCTGGACTGCAGCTTAAATTCTTAAGAGGTTGAATATGTTAATAGAAGCAAAAAAGGATCACAGATTTTGTGGTTTGATTCAATGCTTAACCCTGTGAAGGAATGTCTGTATGGACAAAACTTGCAGGGGTTCCCTGGTATTCCAAGGCTCTTCTGGATCATCCTATGCCCTCACATTGCAACCAGTGACATGCTGATTTATGGTGAGAGCAGTGTTTAACACTGCATCAAGTGATGGGAGGGAACAGTGAATCAAGGAATCACGAAATCATTTAGGTTGGAAAAGCCCTTTAAGACAATTGAATCCAACCATTCCCCCAGCGCTGCCAAGGTCACCATTAACCCATGTCCCCAGGTGCCACATCTCCATGTTTTTTGATCAATTCCAGGGATGGTAATTCCACCACTGCCCTGGGCAACCTGTTCTAGTGCCTGATCACCCTTTCAGTGAAGGAATTTTTCCGAATATCAAACCTAACCTTCCCTGGCACAAGTTGAGGCCATTGCCTCTCCTCAGGAATGGTGAGAGCTGTGTGCTGGGTCCAGCAAAGTCAGTGCTCAGGCAAGCCTGTCACTGTTTCCTGCAACTTGTAAGATTAAAGGGTGAAAATCAGAGTCTGAATGTTTCCTTGATCTAGAAGTTCTGCCTCATGACATACCCTGTGGTTTTCTCTATTGTATAAAACTGCAAAGTGCCATTTGTTACAATAGAAGAGCTGTCAGCTCTCTGTTGAACTCGGATTTTCTGTGAACACATTCTGTTCTTTTAACCAGGCAAGATTGTTTTGTTTGTAAATACGGCAGGAACTGTACATGAAAATAGCTGTTCACTGCCAACAACACAAGATTAGATAAGGAAAAAAGGCAACAAGATGAAAGATTCAGAGGAATAGTGGGCAATTCCGACCAGTGCAATGGAAGTGTGAGTCCAGCCAGGTTCCAAAAACAGTTGGGGGATATGGTGTCCTCCAGTCTCCTCCTGACACTTCTGTTGGAGCTCTCCAGACCACACCTTTCAACTTCCTTAACCCCCTCAGACCTCTTTTTTTTCAGGTCTACTCCCCTCCAACCTCTTCTGTTACGGTGCCACTGCTCTCCAGGTCCCTCTGCTCCCACTCTGATCCTCTCCAGGTCCTTCCAATGGACTCTCCCATCCTTCTGATATCATGGTGGACCACTCCAGACCCCATTTTGGGGTCTGGTAATGTGCAAGCCCCTGCTGATAATTCCCCATGGGAGGGGCATGAAGTGCGAGTGACATAGGGAATCTCTTGCACAGCTCTTGGACGCAACTCCAGGAACCCAGGGAGGGCTTTGGATGTCTCAGGATAAGTCCCCAAAGCCAGCTCTCACCCAAACCAAGAACAGTGCTTCTAGGTCTGCCCTCCAAATTGAATTTATGCTCCAAAGGAGAGACCAAGTCACTACCAGACCTTGCTCAGCAAGGATTTCCTCTCAACAGCCACCTTTTCCTCCTTTCTCCAAATCCCCTGTTCCAAGAGCCCAAATGCAGGCAGCAACCTGATAAGAACCACACAACCCTGAAACATCTTCCCAGCTGCAGGACAGAACCTGCCAGATCCATGGCTCAGGCTGCCTCCAAGAGCCATGTCTGGACATGCTGTCACAGAGGCAAAAATAGTGATATTGTGGGAAGAGGGGATGGAGAAGGCTGGGATATTTCCAGGCTAGAAAAGGAGTTTGGGGGCAGTTGTCCTGGGACAAGTTTCCTGTAGGATACAAGGAGGTGAGACAGAACATAGTCCTCCCACCATGTTCATCTCTCATGTCATCACCACTGATGTTGTGGCTTGTGCCCAGTTCCTGTTCCCAGCACTGCTGGGATGCTCTGTGCAGGGCAGGTGGAAGCAGACCCCAGCTGGATGTGAAGCAGGGATGACAGAATCCATACCCAGGATGGGACCAGGTTCTGCTGTGCTCTTGGGCAGGGTTACAGCCAGGTGCTTCTGTGGACAAGCTGCTGTGATGGCTGAGTGGTGAAGGCCTGAGACTTGAAGTCCAATGGGGTCACTCCCTACACAGGTTCAAGTCCTGCTCACAGCAGGGGTTTTACTGTCACTCCCTGTCCCCCTGGTCTCAGGAGGGACAGTCAGACTCAGGGAGACCCGCCTTGAGGGACTCTGTGCTCCTCTCCTGGCGCTGATTTCCAAGGACTCTTTACCTTTAGGAGATGGTCAGGAAGGTGTTCAGGAGAGCAGCCCTGCACCTCTTCTTATCACAGGAAGAAATCCTGCAATAGCATGTCTCCCCCCAGCCTACAGCCATGTCACCCTGTTCCCTACAGCTGTGTTACACGATTTCCTCCAGATACGTCACCTTGTTTTCTACCCTCTGTCACACTGCTCCCTACAGAGGTGTCACCCTGCTCCCTGCAGCTGAGTCACCCTGCTTTCTATAAGTGTGTCACCCTACCTTCTGTAGCCCTTCACCCAGCTCCCTACAGCTGTCATCCTGACCCCAAAAGCCCTTTACCTTGCTCCCCCCAGCTGTCACTCAGCAGTGATAGACTGAACTTTGTTTTTAAAAACTGGTAGACCCCTCTGATTTATTGTGTTCCTGATAGCCAGAGGCTAATGCCTTGAATGTTTTAGAAAAGGGCAAAGGCTGATAAGAAGCAGATCCAGAGGCGGGTTAATTTTTTTTTTATCATGGCAAATCCCTCCCTTAACTCCCGAATCCTGACTGGAACAATAAAGCATTTGGGAGAAATGAGCCAAGCTGTGGTCATGGCATTAAAAGGAGACATAAACCGTCGCAACCCTCCGTGTTGCATCAGGCAGTGTGAAACCCCTCCCCAGGGGATGTATCAGGGCATTGGCAGGTGAGCCCCCTACATCCTGTCACACCCTGCTCCCTACACCCCACCACAGCAGTATAACCCCACTGGCAGCTACAGCCTGATGGCAGAGGGAGAAATGGAGCCTGCTGCCACCCTCCAAAATTCATCCCACCCTGATCCAGCCCCACACACTAGGAGCTTCTGAACCCTGAACTGAACCCCAGGAGCTGCTCCAGGACAGCATAGCTGCCCAGGAAAAGACTGGGACTTGTGGTGGCTGCAGGAACCCCTTTCCTGGTTGGGAATCAAAGCCAGGCCTCAGCAGTGAGAATGCCAAATCCTGACCACTAAATCACCTGGGAGGATTGGTGATCACCAGTGTAGAGTGGCCACCACCAGAATGACCTGCTGCTGGCATCAACCAAGCCCTGAAGGGTCAGGGATACTTGCTCCCCACAGTTCAAGGAGAGGACCAGAGGGGATGGATGCCACAGCCTTTCTGGGGGAATTGGCAGGGGTGCCTGTGGCATTGGGAAGCCTCTCTGTGCAAAAGAACCCCACCTCTGTAGGCCAGGGAAGCAGGACATGGTAGTGCCGTGACTCTGACCACCACTGAAGGCAGGTTTGGGGAAGGTAGTGACAGCAAATGGTTGAGGAAAAGGAGTAGCATGCTCTGGGGCTTTAGCAGGGAGGTTTTCCTGCTGCTGCTGGATCATGGGCCCCCTTGGGGCTGCTGCGCACCGCCAGTCTCATGTGACACACACCAGTGTGTCACACAGTGTCATGGACACAACAATATTGACCCCCAGCACACAGCCCAAGCTTATCCAGAGTCACCTGGGGAGAAGAACAAAAGTGCAGGTACAGGCTGACTGTTAGCAGAGCCTTTCCTGGGCAAGGGAAACTGATCTGAGTCCTGGTGCTGGGCAGGGAGTGTGTTTGGAGCCGCCATTCCTGCTAGTTTTACAGTAACCTGGTCATCTTATTTGTCTATGAGAAAGCAGCTAGTCGGGGCCAGCTTTTGGAACCTAATCCAGAGGTGTGGAGAGCAGGTGTTTCTCCTTTACAGAGAGTTCTTAGGGGGAGTAGAGAGTTCTGTCTTCCTTTGCCCCACAGAAGGGGAACAGAAAGTCCCCCTGTTGAACAGGGAGATGGAGAGGGGCTGGAAATGGTCCCCCCCCACTCCCCAGGGATTTGCTACCAGCATGGGCAGCAAGACAGGGCATTGCAGAGCCCTGGAGACCTGCCCAGAATAAAGAGCACAAGGGAGAGCCCAGAGCTCAAGGGGACTGTACAAGTGTCACCTGTGCCTGCAGCTCCCAGTCCAGCAGGGCTCAGATCCAAGGGGAATGAGCACTGACACAGAGGATGGAGCCCCTGGGCTCTGTGCAGGGAGGAGACCCCAAGAGGGGAGCACTGTGGTGTCTCCGGGGCTCCTCAGCAGACGGATGAGCTATATGGCTGAGGTGGAGATGAGCGAAAGGGCTCCAGGAACACTTCCCGTGGAGGACAGCAGAGGGCCCGAAGCTCCTTGGATGCTCGCTTGTGTCTGGGAGGGGAAGAAAATGGACAGAGAGAAAACTCCGATTTTCAGGGACCGATGCACACAGGTTGCAGAAACCTCCCTGTGCTTTTCCTTGCACCATGCAGCTTCCAAAAAATGGTCAGTGCAGCTCCCATCTCCATCTGGGACCAAACCCCACCATGGCTTCCCCGCAGTCCTTCCGTGACCTGGTCTGGCATCCCAGTGGGACTCTGGGCATATCGCTCCCTGTTCCTGTGGTACCACAATCTCTTCCCAGGTTTCTCTGCAATGCCTGGTGGATTCCAGCTCCTGCCTTTGCCAACACCTTTCCTTGGGGAGCTGCTCTGCAAGGAGAAGGCAAAGGGAGGCAGCTTTGGGGAATGTGGAGTAGGCCTGAACAAAGGATGGAGCTACAACAATTGGCCTGGCATCTTTCCAAACCTCTGGCATCTCTGCTGTGAGGGCCAGGGCTGCACCTTCAAAAAACCCTGCACAGGGCAAAGCCCCCAGGTGAGGGGCAAGCCTGGGCTGTGATGATCCCACAGGATTGTGCCAGTCCTTGGGCATGTCTGGAGGAGGGAAGGGAGAGGCTGTGCAGGGCTGAGAAGGAGCCACCTCTGCGCTGTCAGAGGAATAATCAGATGTCATGGTTTCGGTTGCCTGTACCAGCCGTGACAGAGCGTGAGCTCAGGCTGCCTTGCGGTTGGGGGAACATCAATATCTTTCTGTGGTTTCTTAGATCTTGGTCTGGCCCTGTCACATATTGTGTCACTGGCAGTAACAGTTCCTTCATCTGCCAGCAGATTTGGGAACACACACAGGTTCATTTGTGTGTCCCAAGGCAGGACAGTCTCCATCTCTGGTGTAAGGTGAGTGGCTGCCACTCACCACAGGCAACCGGAAGGTGACACGGCACGGGAGTTTCTTTTTGGAGCCCTTTGTAGGGCCATGTGGCAAGGCATGGGGGGAACATAAAAAATAGACTTTTTCTATAGGCACTGCTCCTTGGAAAGAGAAATATCAGCCTCAGGATCAGCCCAGGGCAGAGGGTATGAGGCACAGCACAAAATGCAGTTGTTACGGTGCTGAGAAGATGAGGGTGAGACCCACTGCCTTACTTTGCACCCTATATGGGTCTGGGGCATAAGCAATGCACACTTCAATTAGCCAGACCAACAGACTAATCACAATTCTGGAATGCAATATGGCAGTAGCAATAAATAATCCATCTCTCCATCTCTGACAGGGAGTGTCCTTTGGCAAATTCCAGCTGAGGTTTTGTCCCTTGCAAAGCCTGAACACCTGCAGCACATTGCTGTGCTGCCCCAAAATGCCATAGCCATGTTTCTGTGACAACCCCATGATGTCAGGCACTTGGTTCAGCTCCAGCTCCTGCTCATGGAATCCTCAGGGTCCTCAGGACACCACCCATATGCCTCCTGGGAGGGATGATTTTGAAAAACCATGGGCTTCGGCCCACCCCAGCAGGACCCCTGCCACAGCCCTGGAGACCTTCCTGCAGCCCTGGTCCTCATCCATGGGGACATTGTGGTGGAGGGGACACTGGGGAGGTTCTGAGTGCCCCCACAGACCCACAAGGCCAGTGAGGGAAGAGGAGAGTGGCAGCAGAACAGCCCTTCTCTGCAGCCCTGTTGCAGCACTGGAGCCAAGGGTCAGTGAGGAAATATGGGAAACACAAGCTCATGGTGCCTCGTGAGCAGCAGCTGGGCTGGAAAACACCCAGAGGAACCTCAGACTGTGAGGTGGAAAAATTAGGGCCTGTCACAAAGAAGAGAGTGGTGGGAAAAGGGGAAACGCTCCCTGGCACATCCTAGGGAACCCATCATGTCATGGCAAGAGCAGTGCCAGGGGCCACCATATCATGACCCCAGTGACTTGCAGGTGGGCACCAGGGACTGGTGTCTCTTGGTCCCTCTCAGCTTCCTGGGCTGGGGAAGCTCCTGCTCTGCCCTCTGCATCCCACCTTGTACCAAACCTACTGGCACTTGGAGAAGATGCTCTTTGTAGAGTCAGTTCATCCAGGCAGGATTCCCAGTTCAAGCCCTGCCCTCACTGGGCATGTTGGGAGGGGTTTGGAGGGCACAACCACACACTTGGAAGCACAGCAATGAGAATTTTGTGCTTGATGGTGCCAAGGCTACCAGCCTGGATGTACAGCCAGTCTTCAGGCTGAGTGTTCCTGCTGCCCAGGTTGCCCTCACTGACTCCCTGTATCCACTCTGGACATTTCCCAGACCCACCACTGGAGAAGGGACCCCTTGGCTGGACCTGCACCTTCCATTTGAGGGTCTGGGCACCCCTGATCCCAGACGTGGTTCCTTGAACAAGAGACTGAGCTGGGTCCCCCTGGTGCTTTGGTGGGGATGCTGAGGTGATTTTGATAAGCAGATTTATTTTGAATGACGCAAATGTGAACCTGATGCTCAAGGGTGGTTTCATAACCTGTCTTGGTCACTGGGGGCTGATTTGCTCACACTTACCTCCCTTCACATGAAGGCTATTCTGCTACTTCCTCAACCAACTATTTCCTTTTTTAAAATTTCTTTCTTCTCCCCAGTATTTCTGAGGCAAAGGTGCCATGACATCGGCTCTATTATGTTTTGGAAATTCCATGTTTGCTTTCAAATCTGACTGACTGGCCACTGTCCCTATAAAAAGCAAGGACTAAGCCAGCACTTCACAAAAGGCACAGGAGGATCCTGCTCTGGTCCTGCCTCTGCCCTTGCAGCTTATCCCTGTCCAGGATGAACATCTCCCCACTCTGCCTCTCCATCATCCTGGTTGCTGCTCTGTTTTCTCAGGCCCTTCCTGCTCCATGTGAGTACAGCATCCCTCTGCGATCCTGGGGTGGACTTTCGTTCTGACTGCCTGTAATTTGGAGCAGAACTGGCAAAAGTCAGCTGCCAATGTTGGAAACCTGTTTGAATAACTTCTCACCTGATTTATTTGGACTGGTCTTAATTCTAACATAATTTTATCTTAGGGATGAATTTTACTGATATCAAAGTTTTCAGGTTTCCTCTCCCCTGATTTTCTTTCTGGCCTTTAGGAGTGAACCCAGGGTAATGACAGAGATTTTTACCTTGGGATGCGAGTGTAAAACATTTAATAAACAATCCTAGCTATGTTGTTTATCAAGCTTCTGTGTTCAAAGCAATTTCTTGCTGATTTTCAGGGAAAACAGGAGGAGAAGGGGTAGTCCAGCTGATTAAGGAGGTGGTTGCCTGTGCTCTCAGCTGGGAATGTACAATTCATTGTGTGATGGTCTCAGGCTGGATTTCCTGATGTCTTCCAGTGGGGTCTGACACGACTTCATGCTGCTTCAGCTACGCCTCATGAAAGCTGCCTCAGAGCCACGTGCAGGAGTATTTCTACGCCAGCAGCAAGTGCTCCCAGCCAGCAGTTGTGTAAGTACCAGCTTTGGGCCCTGAGGGGAGGCTTTGCCAGCCTTTGGGCTCCTGGCTTCACATCCAACAGGGCCAGGAGCAGGATGCTATGACTCATCATCCCTGGGGGAAGGGAGCAGACACCCAGCTTCCATGTGCAGTGTGTGAGCCCTCACCCTCCTCACCTGAGAAATAAGTGGTCCCTTGGTTTCTCCTTGGACTGTTCTGATGCTGGGAATAAGGCATGGGAGGGAGGTCAGGAGCCAGCAGGACCTTCCAGAGCTTGATGAGCCCAATCCACGTAACATTCCACACTGCATCCAGACTCACCTCTGCATTGGACAAGAAGACGAATTTCTGAGCATGGCAGGTTCTCCCAAGGGACCCTGATCTCCCTCTGGGTTTTAGCACACTCTGCAGCTCCCAGACACTTGAAGGTTTGTGAGAGATGGCCCAATGACATGACCCAAGTCCCTCACGTCCCTTTTCCCCTCTGGGTAACCCCTGAACTCATGACTTGCCAGGTTTGTGACCAGGAAGAAGCGGGAGGTTTGTGCTAACCCTGATGCCAGGTGGGTGAAGGAATATGTGAACAGCCTGGAGCTGCAGTGAGCACTGGAAGCTGAGAAGTCCTGCCAGACCACCTGTCAGAGCTTGGCACAGATCTAGAAACGTTACTGCCAAGCACCAGGACCTGCTGAGCCACCTTGGGATGCCTGAAGTTTGTCTTGCAAAGGTGTCATTTTTCCATAATAATTCAGCCACACTTAGGGCAGCTGTGATGCTGAAGACCTCCTGGCCTTGCAGACCCATCTTGGGGGCCCTGCTGTGTGATGTGGCTAAACTGAGCCCCACATTGTGCCTCCACTGCTAGAATGGGAGGGGGATTTCATCCCAGAGCTATTTGTGGGTTGCAACTAGGTCTGAGTTCTGTCCTATAAGCCCAGGCTGAGTTTTGCCTGCTGAATTTTCTAACGTAGTAGATACATAGTTTTTTAACATGGTTATATACAGGAGATGCTGTAAGATCTGTCCCTAGAGAAGGAAGTGGTACCTTGGTTACTTACAGGATGCTTGTTGTGGAACCACAGTGTTCAGCCTTATTCTCAAACCGCTGGTTTGTGCTGGTGCCAAAGAATAAAGTTGTTTTCTGTCTGTGTCATCTCTGGTTGTTCTCCTCCTTTTTGGAGAATAGGGACCCCACTACAACTATTTTTGGAGCTGTCGGGGAAAAACCCCAACTTCTCAGCTGGAAATGCCCCAGCCTCCTTAGGTCTAAAAGTCTTCCCTTCTGCTTCGCCTCCCTGATCCCAGCACCACAGCAGCAGCAGCCCCAGCATCTCCCAGCACCTCCCAGCCCCTGTGCTGATGTGGAGCCAGAACTTCTTCCCAGCCCTTTCCCACATCACATCATAGCCAAGGCTGGGAGTTGGTGGGGCTTTGCCACTGTAGATTTGGCAAAGGAATGCCTGGAAATCTCAGGGTGGGGATTCAGGTGTGTCCCTATGGTAAGATGGAAGGAAGATGGCCAGGACCACATCCCTGGCAGCGGCTCCTCTGGAATGCAGCCTGAGCCAGGCTTAGCTCTTGGGATGATCTGTTAGTGTTTATTGCAAGACAAGCACCAATTCACTCTTGTTCTGCAGCTTCCCATGGAAGGAAACAAGAATTTTGTTTTAAAAAGCACAAAGTAAAACCAACAAAAGCACTTTATCAGCCTGCGGTTGACATTTAAAACTGGCTGGTAACTCTGTGGGTAGAAAACGAAACTGCCGGTCTCACCTCCCTGCTGAAGTGCTACAGGGAATGGGAACAATTCAGGCTGTGTCCATCAGAGCTGGTTATTAGGGCCAAGAAAACCAGTGTGACATAAACTGCCTGTGAAACACCCCCAAGCCCTGTTGGTGCCACAGTGGTCTGCAGATGTTTGGGTGGTCTCCTGATGTCCCCTTGCTCACCTTCACCTATGCCCAGGGCGGAGTGGAGTCCCCAACCCTGAAGGCATTTAACAGATGTGTGGATGTGGCATGTAGGGACATGTTAGTGGTGGTCTTGGCTGTGGTAGGGGAGCCATCCTAGAGCAACCATCCTAGAGGTCTTTTCCAGCCTTAGTGATTCTATGGTTCTGGGTGGGTGGACTCACCTGGAGCGGAGCAGGATTGGGAAAGAAAACAGAAACAAGGAGAGAAACAAGGCTCAAGCAGAGAGACCTACAAGTTCCCTGCAGGACTTCTTGGGTAGACACACAGACCCATGTTTGTGTTTAGCACTGATCCATTGAGCCCCCACTTTCCACAGGGTAGCACCAATGATGGGATGTATAAATGGGTGGGTTTAGGAGAAAGGATTCTTGGATGAACTGTCCAGTGCAAATTGAAAAGACAGAAATGGAAGAGGCTGAGGTGTGAGGTCAAGTTCAAACAGTGAAGTTCTCCAGGAGTGGCAGTGTGAGGTCATGCCAGGTTGTTCATGATGGCGTTGAGAGCAGGGACCAGCAGGGAGACAATGTGGACACTGGGACTGAGAGTCTCCATGGCTCTTCTCTCCTCTCAGGGCTTCTTCAAGTGAAGCTGTGAGAGAGTGAACAGCCACAGGGCTCATTCTCTCAAAACAGCCACAGAAAACCAGGCTATCCAGTGTTTTGCCCATGGAACCATGAAGGTCTTCTGATCTCCTAATGCCTTCTGCCACTGTAGGCAGTGAAGGAAACATTCCCTAAATTCAGCAACTGGAAACCGAAACCAGAAAGGCTTTAGAGGGAAATTCCCACAAGTGCCTGGGCGCACAGCCAGGGACTGTCCAGAGGGGAGGCAGCTGCAGCACTTTAATGATGCAGCCTCTCCAGCCTGTCCCCCCATCCTGCACATGGGATTAACCCCAGTACTCCCCTCAACTTCCCTTTCTCCAAAACATCCATCCTCCATCCCCTCTCAGCTCAGTCCCAGAGCAGGGACAATTTGGGGCTCCTGCAGTTCCTCTGCAGCACCAAACGTGGATCCTCAGGGGTAGAGGAGACATCCAGCACCCCATTCCCAGGATCTTCACCCGCTCCTGTCCATCCTGTCTGACCACTCTGCTCCAGGGTGTCACAGCACAGTGAGGTAGCCTCACTCAGGATACACCCTCTGCAGATTTTCATCTCTCCATGTATTACTTCAGCATCATCTCCTGGGACACAGAATGGTGCTGTGCTGGGCTGCCCTTTGCTGGAATGCTGCTCCTTGGGTGTCCATGACCCTCTTGACTGCAGCCAGCTTTCCTGCCTGGAAAACACCAGACTAGAGAGAAATCACAAGACAATATAGAGGTGCTTTCCCAGCCTCAGAGTTGCCAAATCTGACCTATAGCTGCAGGGGAAAACAAGAAACACTAAGACAAAGCTTTTTTTTTTGCTTTAGGAAGAATGGGATGTGGATGAGGCAAGGTCAGCTCTGGACTACGTTGTGGGGGCACTTAAAGGGGGTCTGTAAGAAAGATGGGGACAAAACTTTTAGCAGGGCCTGTTGCTGTAGGACAAAGGGGAATAGTATTACACTGAAGGAGGTCATTTTAGAATGGACATTGAGAAGTTCTTCCCTGTCAGGGTTTGCCCAAAGATGCTGTGGCTGCCCCATCCCTGGAAGTGTCCAAGGCCAGGTTGGACAGAGCTTGGAGCACAAGGGTCCAGTGGAAGGTGTCCCTGCTCATGGCAGGGGTGGAATGAGATGAGCTTTAAGGTCCTTTACAACCCAAATCCTTTTGGGATTTCTTCCCAGAGTGCAGATGTCAAGGAGCCCTGAGCATGTTCTCCATGGACAAGTTGTGCCCAGCACTGTGCTTTCACCCTTGGGACCTGCTCCTTCCCATTCATATTCCCATGGAAAGATGCATCCTGACAACAACTGCAGCAGGTTTTCTGTTAGTTGATTTATCCCTACAGCAACAGCTGGACCTTTCCCCTTATTTTACAGGTGGGAAAGTGTGAACAACCCCCATTTGGGTAGTCAGAATGAAAGATGGGATCCCTGTCCCTCTCCAGGCAGCACTGCTGGTCTCAGCACAACATTGCACACCCAGGGATCAGTTTGAGGTGGGGTTTGTAGGTCTGGTAGCAGCAAATGTGTGGAATGTGCCTAGGGAGTGTGGAGAGCAGATTCATGAATGTAAAAGTCCCACATATGGGTACAAACCCTTCCAATTCTGTAGAGGATGTGGGGAGTGGGGGTCTGTGCTGTAGGGAAATGAGGTATTGGAGGATGTTTCTAAGTCTGCAGTATGGATACTTTACGGCTTTGCCTCAAACCATTTTCCATCTTCATGTGTCCTATAAAGGCTCAGATGGCTCAGAGGGATGCTTTGTGTGTGCTGGTGAACAGCACACAGAGGCACAAAAAAGGGAAAAAGCAAAGGTTTTCTCCAAATTCTTTATTCTCCAGAACCATGAGTTGACATGTATAAACCAGGGTCCCCCATCATCCAACATGGGGTCACCCTCCTATAAATACCTTCCCTGTCACCCCCCATAAATAATATCATTTTCCACAGAAAAAGAGGACTGACTGTCACCCCCCTATAAATAATATCATTTCCCACAGACAAAGAAGACTGACTGCCCCATATGATGGTTTCTTAAATAACTTCAAATAATACAACAGCCAAGGTGCAATCCCATGGGCCTGGGGTTGGGGCAGAGGGATGAGGCTGAAGCCTGGTCCATGTAAGCCAAGGATAAGCAGCAGCCCCAAAGGTGCTTGCTTCCACCAGACCCTTGGGGACACCTGCAGATGGTCCTGTGGCTCCTGCTGTCCCAGGGTCCTGCTCCACAGATGGAGCTCAGGATAATGTGACTTGTCCATGACAGCAGTTACTCTTGCCACACTGCTTGGCTCAGTTCTGCTCCAAGATTTGCAGGTAGCTTTGGACCCAGGTGTATTTGGGATTGGCACAGACCTGGCGGCCTTCCTTTGTGACAAACCTGTGGAACAGGGATGGGACACATTAGATCTCTGCTCACACCTGCTTCCCAGAAGAGCCTGGATCGTAGCTTCAAGCATTGCAAGATATTTTCCCCAATGCTGATGCTGAAAACAGCAGCTGGCTGTGATGCTCCCCGCTGCCATCCCTTCTCCTGCACTGCCTCCCCAACTCATGCAGGAGCATCCCTGGGAATCCCCACATGAGCATCCCCAGCAATCCCTGTGCGAGCCCTTTCTCCTTGGTATTCCTCTCTCCCTGCTCTGTTCCTACAGCTCCCCTTGCTGTGCAGAGCTGGTCACTCACCCCCCACCCCCCTCCCAGTGGCTGTCCCTGCCCTTCCCCATGTGCTGGCACTCACACGATGGCCGGCCAGGGACAACTGCTGCTGGTGATGTAATGATGCTGGATGAGCTTCCATGGGAGTTTGTGCCGCCTATATGTGAAACAGCAGATTGGGATGTCAAGTCCAGCTACAAGAGGCAAAGGAAGACAATGTGAGCACTGGGGGCTGTGCTGGCAGGGAAGGTAGTGAAGAATTAGAGAATAATTAAGGTTGAAATGGACACTGGGGATCATCTGGACCAATGCCACAAGCAATCTTGAGGTACTGCGAGGGATTCTCACCCTGCCATTGCTCAGAATTTCACTTCCCCAACTCCTGCCCCCCAGGGCAGAGGTGGAAATTGTTGCAGTTACCAAGAGAGACATGGACTCACTTTTTCAGAGGGCTAGAAATCTAATTTTTTATTTTGAGATGATCTGTCTTTTATACTGTTTTACACAGACCAATTTGATTGGTGAAACAAAGGCCAACCTCCTCAATCACATTGGTCAAATGAGAGGAGGATCAAGAAGTCCCCTCTATGAGAAAGGAATGAAACAACATAGCTATAGTTAGAAAAACATTGGTCTTGTTTACAGAAAATCACCTGGGAAAGGAATTTCCAAAAACCGAAACACCTCAGGCATGAATTCAGGGCTACAGGTAATCTTTCAACTCTAACCAGGAATAAGTATTCAGGGCCCAGTTTGGATGGATGGATAGATGGATGGCTGATTTTCTAATTCCAGAGTTGCTACATGCAGCTGATCTCTGGGTAGAGTGGAGAGTGGCATAAATGCTGATAAATTCCCAGCTATCTGCCATGGGAACTAAACAGAGAAATAATGCAGAAGGCTCAGATCTGCTCTCCCTTCACAAATGAAAAAGCAGGACTCACCTGGGCCAGAGAAAGTTTGGGAGAAGGAGGCTGAAATGAGAAGAAGAGCCAATCCAGCTGCGGAGACCTTCATCTTTCCGTTAGGTGAGGGCTGTTGGAGCAGGAGCAGAAGCTCAGAGTGCAGCAGCTGGATTCAGCCCCCTTTTAAAAGGGAGTCCTGGAGGCAGCTGGGAGAAGCCGAAATGGAAATTCCAAGATGATGATAAAGGATGACATGAAAGTGAAATAGCTGAAGGGAATTAGAGGGAACAGAAAAAAAAGTGAGGGAGAATGGAATATGGTTCACAATGCCAAGTGACTCAGCACTCATTTTTGTTTCATTCAAATCAAAAGGAAACTTAAATGAGCCAAGTGGCCTGGCCACAACAAGAATGGTCCCTCAGGACTCCAGGGGAGCATTTCCTTGTGAGGCTGTGCAGGCAAAGACAATGTTTGTGTAAGATTATGCAGCTCTAGAAAAAAAACCCAACAGGCAGTACAGAAATGCTCTCATGCCGTTGTGTGCCGGATGTTTGCCAGAGACTGATTAGCTGCTGCCCCAGAGCTCAGGGGTGCCTGCACTGAGAGCTCTGTGCCACCCAAAACACTCAGCCTGCCCTCCCCATAGCCATTGGATGGATGAGGAGCTGAGGCTGGAATTCATCCAGCCCAGTACCTGGGGAGGCTGCCCGGAACCATGTCCAGGTGGGTTGTGAGACTCCACAGCCTCTCTAGACAGCCTGTTTCAGAGTGCAATAAAGTTTTATCTGGTGTTTAAATAGAATTTCTTATTGCCTCTTGTCCTGTTAACAGCCACCACTAAGGAGAATTGGGCTTTGTGTACTTTGCTTCACACACATTGGTAAGAATCCTCTCAGCCTTCTCCAACCTAAACTGTACCAGCATCTCCTCCCTGGAGAAATGCTCCTGTCTCTTCATCATCTCTATGGCCCTTTGCTGGACTCTCTCCATCATGTCCATATGTCTCTAATCCTGGGGAGCCCAGAACTGGACCCAGCACTTGAAGAGCAGCCTCACCAATACTGAGTAGAGGGGAAGGGTCCCTTCCTTCCACCTGCTGTCAATGTTCCTCCTCATGCAGCCCAGGAGCCTGTTGGAATTTTGGTGGCAAGGGCACATTGCTGCTCATGTCCAGTCTGGCGCTCACCAGGAGCTCCAGGTCCTTTTGTGCCAACCTGCTTTCCAGATGGTCAGCACTGCCATATACTGGTGCCTGGGGATGTTCCTTCCCAGGGTCAGGACTTTGGACTTCTTTTTGAGCTCCATGAGGTTCTCCAGCCTGACCAGGTCTCTGTGGAAGTCATACAGCCCAAAAGTGATAGGATACAAGGGAACTTTAAACTAAAGAGCTTTAAATTAAAAAAAAGGGGGGAGATTAAGATTATATATTAGCAGGAAATTCTTATCTGTGAGGTTAGTGAGGCCCTGAAACAGGTTGCCCTGGGAAGCTGTGGCTGCCTCTGGATCCCTGGCAGTGTCTAAGTCCAGGCTGGATGGGGCTTGGAGCAGCCTGGGACAGGGGAAGGTGTCCATGCACATAGAAGGGGGTCAGATCTGGATGTGTTTTAAGGTCTCTTTGATCCCAATACATTCCATGATTCTATGATGGCAGCATGTACCTCTAGTGCGACAAGCCCTCCTCCCAACTTTGTGTCACCTGCCAGCTTGCTAAGGGTGACTTTTGTCCCATCAGCTAGGAAATAAACCAGGACATATTAACCCAGTATGGATCCCTGGGTTTCCCTGCTGCTGACTGACCTCCAGCTGGACTTTGTGCCATAGATCACAACCCTCCAAGCACAGTGTCCAAGCCATTCTCAGCCTCTCTCACTGCTGTTTCACTAATCCACCCTTCACCAGTTTGCCCTTAGCAGTCACAGGCATGCCAAAGGGCAGGATCTCACCTGGGAGCAGGGAGTTCACTAGCAGAAGGGGTTTGCCACACCTGAGACATTTTGCCAGCCTCAGCCTCTCCCTCCAAGAGATGCCTTGGGTAGAAGATGGATTTTCTGGCTAAAGAGGTGAGATGAACGTGGGGGATAACCTGCCTGACATGGGAGAGACCTTCAAGTCTCAGCAGGCCAACAACTCCGGGCAGCTCCTTGGGGAGCAGGAAGAGGGATGACCTGGGCTTCCTGGTGTCCTATCACATTCTGGGCATGCAGTCAAAGACCCCTCCACTGCAGAGAGGATGATCAGGCCTCTGGTTATATTCCTGATACTGGGTTTTCTCTCCCAGAACTCTAAACCCCTGCATGGCTAACATCGAGCTGCACATGAGAGCAATGGAGGCACTGTCCTTCACCAGCTGCCTTGTCCCTAGTAGGGACTGAAAGGAGAAGTTTGGAGGCTCCTCAGACTGGTCTGCTCCTTCCCACACTTATCCCATGGGGAGAATTTGTTTTGCATTCCTCCTTTTCCTCACGGTCTTGTCCTGCATTACATCCCTGGTACTGCCAGCTGTGGTGCATCCTCATCTGAGCAGAGACCTCACCAGAGTGGCCAAGGGTGTCCTTTTAGAAGGAACAAAGTCTCCATAAGTCCTGACATGGATATCAGGGAAGGTGGTGGATTTTGTCAGAAGCAAGCTCTGGCAGGATCAGCTCCTTGTTCTCTTGGTAAGCCTGATCAGCTCAGTGCAGAACAAGAAGTGGCTCCAGCTTGCGGCTGAATTGCTGCTGAAAAAAAACAAATTATGGCTTTTTGCCACAGAAATAATTCATTCAGAAACCAACAGTGGGAGTTTTATGTTCCTCTGTTCTTGCAACTCACGTGTGAGTGTGACGAATGCCAGCGCTAGCACGGAACAGCGATAGAGGCTTTGGCTGCAGAAAGGCACCCTGTGGCTGGCACCAGCAGGTGACAGCTTTGCTCATGGGAACTTCGCACCTCCTGCTCACCAGCTGCTGCCTGCAAGGCACAAACCATGAGGCTGATTATGTGCATGGGGCACAGGAGGATGTGGGGAGGTGTGGTGGCTGTGATGGAAACTGCAGCTCTGTCTTTCACCTCGAAGCTCTGAGATGGTCAGTGTGAGGAAAGAAAGCATAACTGAATGTGAGGAGCTGATGGAGGAGGAGGAGGCGCTGCAAAGAGCTGCTGCAGCTGCAGCCCCTTGGTTGTGTCACCAGTGGGTGCCCACAGAGCTGCTTTGTCAGCTGGGCTGTTGTTTCCCCCAGAATGACGGGAAGCCTCCTGAAAAGGGAGGGGGGCAGCTCCTCCCCATCACAGACACCCTCCCACCCGTGGTGCTCCAGCTTTGAGTCACCGGCTGCCACCCCTGGAGTTCTGCCACAATGATCCCGAATGAGTTGCTCTTGCTGACCTCTGGGTCCAGTTTCTGGTCCAAGTTTTTTGCTTCTGTCCACTGGTTTTTGCTTCTCTGGAAAATCCCAGAGCCCTCTGCTATTGCAGTTCCTGCAGTTTAAGTGTTTATGAGCTGACCTCTCTCAAGCTTCCTTCATTATTCCTGGAAACAAGCCATTCTTTACCAATTTAGCCTCACCCATCTGGGGTATGAGGTTTGTCTTGGTGCAGGAAAGGTAGAAATAGAAAGCTAAAATTATTCAAAGAAGAAGAGTGTAGGAAAGGATGTTATGGGGTTGATGAGTCTTCACCCCTGGGATATAAACAGTGACAAGGGTTAACCCAGAAGCTTTCAAACTCCTTCAAGCTCTCCTGAAATCCCACCCTCACCCAGAGACACGGGAAAACCAAGAACCCTGGGCAGGTAAATGGGGGTACTTCACCCCTGGGTGATGGTGAGGGCTGTCCCCAGGCTGGTGGGGGACTTTGTCAGCCTCCCCCTGGGGCATAGCTCACCCATGGGGGCTGCACTATCCCAGCCCTGGCACCAAAGGGCCTTGGAGCACAGGAAAGAATATTATTCCAACCCTGTTACTTCCTGTAGTCGTTTCTCCTCTTTCCATAGGTCCACAAGTGGATGCAAGCTCTGAGGAGTGGGATGATCCATTTGGGAGATGCTGGTGGCTTCACCTGTGGCAGAGGTGAGGTGCTCTGGAGGTCACAGCACTGTCCCTCAGGTGATCCCCGACCAAGCCCAGGTCCCTGTACTCCCACTCACACACTGACCCCATCAAGTCCCAACGTGTGGCTGTGCATCCCTGCATGGCCCCCAAGGGATGCAGGAACCCTGGGGTTATGGAGGGATGGGGATGCTGTGCCTGTGGAGGCGGTGGAGGGATCCAAGAGAGGCTGTGGGAGCTGTGGAACAATGCAGGGGCCCACAGGGAGAGGCTGTAGGGCCACGTAGGAATGCAGGAGTGAGCAGTGCCAAAGCTCCCTGAGCCATTCCCTCTCTCCCAGGGGATGCGGGTGCCAGGCACAGTCCGTGCTAGCTGGGGCAGCCAGACAATATCCCCTTTGAAGAGCACAAAACCATCTGGGGTGGCAAAACCATCCACATTACAGGGGACAGGACCTGCACTTCAGAGAAATGCTGCCGAGCACCCCAACCTCCAAACAGCCCTACGTGGGAAGTGGTTTACAGCTTTGAATAAATCATGAGGCCAGTAAACATCAGTGCATGACCACAACTGTTCACTGACAGCTGCAGAACTCACACCTCGCTGTGGGACTGGGGCTCACACCTCCCATGGGGCTCTGACCTGCCGGCAGTGACACAGCTCTGCCAGCACCCTGCAGAGAGGGGCCAGCACTGGGCAAGGGCAACTGGGGGCCTCAGTCTCCATCCCTGGAGGGGTTTAATAGACGTATGGATGTGGTATCTGGGGACCTGGGTTAGTGGTGGCCCTGGTAATGCTTGGTGGATGGTTGGACTCAATGACCTTAGGGGGCTTTTCCAGCCTAAGTGATTCCATGATTCTATGATTAGGAAAGTCCTCCAGCTGTGGCAATGGCCCTGACACAAGTTTAAAGGTATCCCTGCTCTCAGGGGAGGTTGTGGTTCTAACCTGTGGGGGTCAGCCAGACATCCCTGAAGCCACCTCCACTCATCCCACCCAAGAAAGCCTAGAAAGCTGCACAGCAGGAGAACCAATGAAAATTAAAACTCGTTGTGTCTTGTCTATTTTTATTTTTCCTTGATTATAACAAACAGGCAAGGCCCACTGGATTCATTAAAAGCGGGTTTGACATTCATGGAATCATAGAATCAAAGAGTTGTTTGAGTTGGAAGGGACCTTAAAGACCACTTTGTTCCATCCCCCCTGCCATGGACAGGTATCCCTTTCACTATCCCAGGTTGCCCCAAGCCCTGTCCAGCCTGGCCTTGGGCACTGCCAGGGATCCAGGGGCAGGCACAGCTTCTCTGGACACCCTGTGCCAGGGCCTGCCCACCCTCACAGGGAAGAATTCCTTCCTGGTATCTATTCTAACTCTATCCTCTTACAGTTTCCATCCCAGTAGAGCTTTGAACTTTCAGCCCAGTCCTCCTTGCTCTTGCTGAGGGACTCAGCAACAATCTGAACGAGGTGGGCAGGGGATGCAGCCCCAGCAGAGACACTTTGTCTGGTCCTCCCAGACATCTGGGGTTTGAGGGATGCTGAAGGGGGTGAGTTCGTTTGTCCCTGGAGCCAGCAATCAGGGGGAACCAAGGGCACAGCCCCATAGTCACCTCCCTAAGGCTCAAAAATTGCGAAAACTCAGGTTTTCCCAGTTTCTTTCTTTTCTTTTCATGCCAAGAATGGAGAGGGGTGTGGCGCAAAGAGGCTTTTTTATTTCACTTTAATTTTCTTTGAAATACTGTACACTTCATCCTCTTTGGTTTGCTCTGCTTCAAAAGAAAGGTCAGGAAAAATCTGAGGCATCAGCCATTAGAAAGAAGAGCATTCCCTGGAATATTTTATTTTTTTAAAGTGCCTTTGCTGGAGAAGGATGGGACTTCTAGCAAGATACACATTTCTTATCAGCTATGACCAGCTTTCTGTCCTGACATAACTTCAGGGAAACACACAATGTTTTCTGTGAACCAGCCAGAGGTGACTGGTCAAGGTGGCCATGCTCACCCCTGGACCCACCATGTTGGGGACAGATGGTCCCCAGTCACTCCCGCAGGCACAGCTTCTTACTGGAGTCACTTCCAGGATGTGACATCATCTAAAAAATTCCAACATTTCTCCAGCAATGTCAAGAATGGTGGGGGTGAAATTTCTGGACACTGATGGACACTCCATGGTGCTGGAGCTGGAGCAGGGCAGGATGGAGCTGCTGCAGGGGTTGGTGGATCTTGGCTTAGGGGCAATTTCTGTACTGAGACATCTTTAATTACTTCCTTTTCTGAGTGAATCTCAATTTCTCAGCATTAAACCCTGCTATAAATAGCAACTTACATCAGCCAGTCTCACCAGTTATTTCCAGGTTCCCCTTTTATTTAAGACAGAGAATTTCCCTATTTCTACTGTCACAGAACTTATTTTGGGCATTTGCTTTACTTAGCACTTTCTCCTGGGATATTCTGGGGGACTTGTTGAAAAGCTCAATCATACCTCTCTATGTAAAACAGGGCAATATCAGCCAGACTCCTTCAAATGGCAAAATCCACTGACTCCAAGCACTGCCTTCTGGGTCAGGAATTCTGAAACCACCTGATGGGAAAACTTCCTTCTTACGCTACCACTTTGCTGTGAAATAAAATTAATCCCCCAGAGATGCTCCAGCCCACTTTTCCCACTCTTCAATGGCCATCTTCAATGTCTCAAGGCACATCCCAGGGAAGATGGTTTCTCATCTGAGACAAATTCAACCTCCCTTCCTAAAAGGGGGAAGAGCTGGAAGAGATTACTTTCTCTTTTCATCATTCCTGGAATGTGGTGAGTAAGAAAACATTTTTTCAGGAGCAGGTTGTAACATCCCAGGACATCACTGGCATGACTGTAACCTCTCACCTCCTCCAGCTGGCCACGAGCTGGCAGGGCAGGATCTTTTGTCAGATTTCTAGATTCCTAAAACCAAGAAACTTGGCTTTGGGTTTATTTTTGGCTCTCAGGAGTAGAAAAGTTTTAGCCCTTACCAGTCCCCTGTAACACACATTACCTAAACTAAACTGATCCTAAACTGACTCAGGAAATTTTTGCTTTTATTAATTTCAAAATAGTCCCTGAGAGTCCAAAATAATTTGGCATGTGCTTGCTGAAAAAGGGATTAAGGCACAGAGATGTCCAGCTGCCTAAAAGGAAAAATCTCTCATTGAAAACACTTGAGTAATCAAAGCAGATCCCAAACTAATTCTTCTGTTTTCAGGAAACTCATCTATTAGCAGAGCATTTCTCTGCATTTTGATGCCGTGTGCCTCAGGAGCAGGACAGGAGCACTTGGCTGTAGGTGCTGGATCTCCAGGTGTAACCCACAGATGCTTGAAGGCACAGTCAGAAAGGACAGCTGAGACAAACCACACTCCTACATCCATATACAAGTTATATTCCCTGAGCAACCAGGCAGAATCCAAGGGACCTGATGCTCACTCCCTCCCAGCCCAGCTGGCATCCGTTGGAATGCCAGGTTCCCACCTCCTGCCTGGCTGGGCACCCTGCATGTGGAGACAGGCTCTCTCCTCATCTTCCAGGATATTTGGGGACAAGCAAGATGACAAACAGAGTGAGACAATGGGATCTGGACTGATGAGTGAGGCTGCAAGGTGCCTCTCTGCAAAGATAAAGATGGACACGGGCCATATCAGCTATGGAAGGGGATACTCAGCATGGCGAGAGCTGTATTTGCTCCATGGGGTAGATCTGCCCTCCCAGCCTGAGTGAGAGACACCACCACAGCTCCCAGCAGGAGTCTCCCTGAGGCTGGGACAAGTCTGGGGCTTCTTCTATGCCTTGTCCTCTGGAGCCCTTGCTGCCCACCTGGAGCATGGCTGGTGAAGGGCTGAAGGATATTGGGAAAACACCAGGTTATTTACAGAAGGTTCCTGCGGCAGTAGTTGGAAACCTTTAAAAGAAACAGGATGAGTCAATACCCAGTGCTGCCAGGGGTAGTGCAGAGGTGCTGGAGTGAGGTTTAGTTGCTCCATTTTACACTATAACCCTTCCACTGGTATTCAGAAAGTGTCTAGCAAGACATCACCACTCCATGATGTCTTGAAAATAACAAAATGGAGACATTCTCCAGGAATATCTGCTTTTCTGTAGAGAACAGATATCCTTCTAGGAACATCTCACTACAGCTGGACAACCCTCAGCTCTTCCCAAAGTACTCATCACCACCCTGCCTGGCCTTCCCTCTCCTCCTCAGGGAGTCTGCCTGACCTCCATGTCTCTCTGTGTGGAGGCTGGTGGCTTCTTCCCAATGCCCCATCCCTGTCTCAGTCCTTCCTCAGCCTTCACAGACCTCTAACTCTCTCCCATACATTGTACTGCTTCCCCAGTCTGTGGTCATTTTCTCTCATCAAAGAGACAGGATACTCTTTTCTTCCCAGCATCCCAGTTTCTGCCCATGCTCTCAGCCCACAGTTAATCTGCTCCTCATTTTCAGAGCCACTGTTTCCTTCCTTACCCTGCTCCTGGAACTCCTTCTGCCTCATCTTCAGGGTTACCAATCTCCACACTTCTTTCAGCTCTCTGCATCCCCATGCCCAGACTACCAGTAGCCCTTGAAATGTAACTGTATAATCTGTATTAAAAACCCTGTATAATAAAATTGTAATTTAATGTCTCCTTATAGGACCTGGAGTGCATCAGCCAGTTCCAGGAGATAACATGTACCCCATCTCAGCTCTACTTTCCCTTAAATTGAGGAGGAAACTTGAGTGTTACAGCTCCTCTTTCATGCCCACCACTACCTATGCCAGTGCCTGCAGCGCTGTCACAGCTGCAGGACATGCCCTGAGGCACCTCCAACCATGGGGACACTGGTGACGGCTCCCACCTCTTGATCCTGGGGCAGCAAGGACTTTGCAGATAGGGGAGGGGAGAAGCCTATGGTAAAGGAGACTTCAGACTCTTTTTCCCTAACCAGCCTCATCTCACTGATGCTCCTGGGCCCTCCAGTACAGCTGTTGCACAGATACACTCTCCCAGCCAGGAAGGTTGGGTAACAGGGGACTTAACAAATGCAGGAACCTCCACAGAGGAACTTCTTACTAAGGGAAACATGAGAGAAGTAGAAATAGCCACAGTGACTGTTTCATATCCTGTGTCACTGGGGAGGCACTGAATCAAGCAGGGAGCTTCACTCTTCCGGGGCTGGGGCTGCTCTGTTCCATCACGAGACTGCACCACAAGTGGACTCTGGTGGAAATTCCACCATGCCTACGCAAGCTACTGGACAGACCTCTCGCTCCATAAATTGAGGGGCTGCTGATGGTCTCAGCATCAGACTGCAAAGAGGCTTCCAAGCTACCCTTGCCTGCTCCAGCTCCAGCCACCACTTCTCCACCAACATGAAGGTGTCTGTGGTTGCCCTCGCCATCCTCATTGCTGCCTTCTGCTACCAGACCTCTGCTGCTCCACGTAAGTCCAGGCTCTCCCCACCCTTCCTAAGTGGGGACAGGAGAGATGTCACTGCTGGAACAGCTCGTTCTGGCAGCACTTCCACTGTGGGTCCCTCCCTCTGTCCCACCATCTTCTGCAGGTGCTCCAGGGCTGTGGGACAGGCACATCTCAAAGACCATTAGCATAAAAGCTAAAGGTTTTTTTACCCTTTTTAGGATAAAAGCACAACCATGCCCCTCACCCCTGCTACAGAGGTCAAATGTGGGCACCCTGACAAAGGCTAGGACTGGCCAGGTTTGGGCTGGGAGATGTTGCTTGCTGGCATGAACTGTGTCAATGCCAGCTCAGAGTGAACCCAACAGGGAAACAGCTGAAGGAAGAAATAAAAAGACACCATCTTTTCTCTTCCTCTTTCATATCATCCCTGCTCCCCAGACCCAGGGATGGGGGATCCCAAGTCCCTGCCCTGTTCCCCATCCCATACCACTGCTCGTGACTGTCTTTGCCCTTCACAGTTGGCTCCGACCCACCAACCTCCTGCTGCTTCTCCTACATCTCCCGGCAGCTGCCACGCAGCTTTGTGAAGGATTACTACGAAACCAACAGCCAGTGCTCCCAGCCTGCCGTCGTGTGAGTCCCTCCTCTGGGGCAAGGGTGGTTTGGGGCTGAGGAGCCAGAGTGGGAAAAGCCCTTTTTTCAAAGATAGGGAAGGAAGGCAGATAAAACTGGTGGCTGCTGGATAGGATGAGCAAGGTATGGAGCTGCTCATTCTTGGGAGAGACTGGGCTTGGGCAGTGCTCTTGTCCCAGCCCTGGGAGTGTCCATGACCAGGTTGGATGGGGCTTGAAAAAACCTGGTCTAGTGGAAGGTGTCCCTGCCCATGGCAGGGGGTGGAACTGGATAAGCTTTAAGGTGCCTTCCAACCCAAACCATTCCATAATTCCATGATTCTATGATTCTCCATTCAGTGCTGTCCCACCAAAAACTGACCTCTTTGCACCCCACAGGTTTATCACCAGGAAGGGCCGGGAAGTCTGTGCCAACCCCATGGAGGACTGGGTCCAGCAGTACGTGAATGAGTTGGAGCTAGACTGAGGTCCTGGACAGATCCAGCTGCTCCATGTCCCCAGCCACTGGGATGGATGATCATGACCAGCAGGGTCTACTGGAAGTGCTTCAATGTCATTTAGAGCTAGCAGAGAAACTGAAAACATTCCAAAATCCAACTTAATGCTGTGCTATTTAATTTTTTATAGGGGAGGGATCAGGTGCAATAACTCTGAGATTAAAAATAATTTTATTTTTATATATATATATCTATCTTTTTTTTTACCTGTAGACTCCAGTTATAGCTTCTGTATTTAAGTAACTGTATTTTTTACATAAAATTCAATTCAGATGCCAATAAATAAATATTTTTGTAATAACCTTCTGTGTTTGCCTCCATTACAATCCTCTGGGATGGCAATAGCTGAAATTAAAATAGTGACAACAAGTCCTTTATTTCCTTTTCCACTCTGTCAAAACTCCTATAAACTTTCTGTGTCTGAACATCCTGTTTTGCAAAATAATAACAAGAAAAGCCATGAAGGAGGAGTAATGAGAAAGGCGGGGATTACATTCAGGTAACTTGTCTCTAGCTTCTTATAAGGTATTAAATCTCCATTCATTATGACAATTGGAAGGTCATTAAATTTTGCTTCAGTCCCCATTATAGTCAATCAAAATATTACCTTTAGGGGCTAAAATTTAACACATTGGCTGTTTTAGGGAAAGCTTTCTGAGAGCTACAACTAAAATGGATCAGCTATTTCCAGAGCTGAGGGTGGAAAAAACATGTTTCACTACAAAAATTTTAGAATTATTTCATTAAGCTCTCATTTAGCTGGGACATGAAGCTTGCAGATATTCCCTCTCAGTAATACCTTGACTCCAAAACCTGCTCATCTCTGGAGATGCCTGTTCAGAGATGACATGACAGACCCCAGCCCAGGGCAGGACCTGCCCTGCAAGGAAACATCTCCCCTGGTCCTCCCCGGGAGCTGATAGAGATGGAGCCCATCTTAGCGAAGGTATTCCCCACATTCCTGATGGCATTTCCCACGCCACTGATGGTATTTAGGATGCTCTGATCAGCTCTGGATAGGTTCTGTAGGATCAGCAAGGAGGATTTGGATTCCTCCTACCTGGATCTCTGGTGCAGTCCATGGAAAAATGCTCAGCTCAACCCACTGCATTTCCATATTGGATTTGGGATTTCAAACATAAGCACCAGTGGGACACAGAGGAGCAGAGCATGAGGCAGCCCTGGGGAGGGGTGACCTTGAGCTGACACAGAGGGTGGATGGTGAACAGGGAGAGGAGGCTCAGGTGGGGCTGAGAGGGATCAGGGGGAGGTGACTGTGTCTGGGGGAGGAAGGAACACAATGCTCCTCACTTGGGGAACTGCAGCCCCTGGCTCCTCAGCCCACGGGGCCCTGTGGATCCCATCAGTCATCCTACCCCAGTGCTGACTGCATCCAGCTTAAAACAGCACCCTGGGAGGAGGGTAGTGAGGTAGAGAGCAGGACCAGAGCCCCCTGCCCTGAGACACTGCTGGGAGGGGGGGGGGAGCCCATGGCTGGGAGATTCAGATGGATATTGCCACCCGCATATGAAGGTGGTGGCTTTGGTGAAAGCCTGGACTCACCAGACCCTGCACACTCCAGGGCCAGCTCCAGAAGGAGGGCCAAGAAAACATCTTGGCCACTGGGTACCAGCCATCCTGGGTGCTGCTCGATAGATTCACCCTCAGGACTGAGATTGGCACAAAGCCTAGTGGCCCAGAGCTGCCCTCACTCCAGGGAACAGCAGGAGCAGGAAGCAGGAGGGTGAAGACCCGTGATGGGATTATCCCAAAATCACCAGAGCCTCCACTGTCCCTCTTGGATACAAGCCTCGCCTGCCCCTGTGGACATGGGAGAAGTCCCACAGCCTCAGGGTTTCCTGTGGAAGGGCACAGGGTCATCCAGGGAGTATCATCCAGCCCGGGCACTGCTGGAGCCTGCGGCAAACAGCCCCTTGTCCAGCGTCCTAAAGCACCCGGGGCGCATTCCAGCCTCCCACAGCCGCGCCCTCCCCCTCGGCTCCAGGGTACCTCAGCTAGCTCCACGCTGCTATTCCGGGAGCCTGCAGGAGCCCGGAATTACTCATGTCTTTCTTGCACCCACCTACGCGTGACAGCTCAGGGGAGCCAGCGAGGAGCTGTAACTCCACACCCCCGGCAGAGAAGTGAGAACTGAGCACGTTCTGCAAAGGATGAGGAGTGGCCCAGAGCAGGCAGCGGCTGCTGTACCCATGCCACCATAAGCTCAAATCCTTACCCAGGGATCACCCCGCCCCGAGCACTGGATATCTTCGTGGTTGGTGCAGCTGTTTGAGACTGATTTTGCTGTTAGAGCTCTAGGATACAGGGAGACTCTCACACCATGCAATCCTTGGGTCACAGAATCATAAAATCATGGAATCATGGAATGGTTTTGGTTTGAAGGCACCTCAAAGCTCATCCTGTTCCACCCCCTGCCATGGGCAGGGACACCTTCCACTATCCCAGCTGGCTCCAAGCTCTCTCCAGCCTGGCCTTGGACACTGCCAGGGATGGGGCAGCCACAGCTGCTCTGGGCAGCTTGTGCCAGGGTCTCCCCACCCTCATGGTAAAGAGATTTTTCTCCCTAGGAAGCTCATGCCCAGGGCTCTGGGCTAATTGTGGTGCTCATCCCTCCCATAAACAACCTCATGGGGTGCTCAAACGGGTGGACACCAGAATCACAGAATATACTGAACTGGAAGGGTTCCTTAAGCTCGAGGCAACAGATGAAAAGTGAGGCTAAGATCAAGAGGAGGGTGGTTTTCTGGGGAATTTTCTCTGGATTCAGATCAAAACAAGAACAATGCTGTCAAGAGTTTTGGAATTTGTAAATTGCTCAGCCTGAAACCAGAGTATGGTATTTACTGAATGTTTTGCACAATGTATATACAAATAATTAATTTTGGGGGGTTTGGGGGGTGGGTTTGTTTGGTTGGTCTTTTTTTTTTAAAATTATTATTTTGATGCGAACAAAAATCCAGTCCTTACTATGATTATTCTCATTATTGTAATATATGTACATGTCTCCATATTTGCTGTTTACATCACTCTAGTGTATAATTTTGAGGCATATCAAATGCCAGAGGAGTTGGAGACTGGAGTCCAGCATCTCACAGAAGGAGGACCTGGGCTGTGCTGATGGGAATGTGGATTGAAGTCAGTCAAGGTTCCTGGTCTGAGCTTTTACATCTCCACTTTTCAGAGAGGAATTAGACACACTGAAGGCAAAATGCTAGTGCACCCAGAAGTGACAATTCCATGACTCTCTCCCCATCCCAGGGTCCTGGTTTGCCACAGGGAGTGGAGGCTCAATCCTGCATCCAGAACTGCTTTTCCTAGAGATACCATGAGCAGGGGTGTGTCACTTCTGAGGGGCTAGAATCCAAAAATATAATGTAAAAGGGGATGTATTTGTATGCTGCACACAAAAGTAATGTTTTCTTAAAGTGGTGAGATATCCCAGGCTTCCAGGGCTAAGGAAGACACAGAAGTGTTACAGAAATTGTACCTGGCTGTCACCTTCCCTGTGACGGCCAACAAAAGGCAGAAGTGGCCATGAGGACCCAAAAGAACATTTCTGCTGAGTTCTTAGAAAGACATGGACAATGACTCACATCCCCCTGAGATGATGAAGCATTTTCTTCTAGAAGAAAAAGATGCAACATTTTTGAGAAAGCACATTTCTAAAGCTACAGGTCTGTTAACTGTGCTGAATCTTAACAGGGGACAATGCCAGTGCCTCAGAGTGAGCAAACTGCCCCAGAAGCCAATGCCTAAAGACGTTATTTTAATGTACTGATTCCTCAGAAAAACAGTAACACCCTCATGGTCCATGGCCCCTCTTCTGGATGTGAGGATTCCTGCCTTCAGCCAAACCGCACCCCTTGAGCAGAACAGTCCTTGGCTGTGTGATAGTTGGACTCCATGTCCTTAGAGGTGTTTTCCAACCTGGACAATTCCATGATTCTATGATTCTCTGGATCTATATCCCTCTGGATGAGGCTGAGCAGGATTTGGTCCTTGTAGGACAGGGTCTGTGTGGAGGCCAGAGCCAGATATCCATGCATTGCCACTGAGGACTGGGACAAACTCCACTTGCCATGGCTTGGAGAGAAATCCTGCTTGCAAATCACCCCAGGATCAGTTTCAGGGCAGCAGGGAGCTCCCAAAGCCAGGTCCCAGTGCTCCCAGCTGCTCTCCAGCTGCCCATTGCCAACCAGTCTGGGCATCAGAGGGCAGACTGGTATCTGCCCTAAGTAGTTCCTTAGTAGCAGGTGATGCAGAGTCCACCAGATGGAAAATCTGGGAACCTACTCAGAGCTATCTCATACCTTTGACTTCCACTCTTCTTCCCAGGGGAGGCAGATTCATGATTTCTAGAAACACTTTGGATGCTGCATTGGGGTGAGTTCACATCCTTCCTGCTTATTCATTTCTTCCCCTACTTGCAAGATCTCTGAATTATTGCACTTCCTTCTGCTTCTTCTGGAAGCACTTTACCTCCCCAGCAACAAGTGACACTTGACTGTCACCTGCCAAGATCAGGTTGCTCTGGACAGTTTCTCTTCTATCACCTCCTCCCACCCCTGGTTCAGTGACACTTACCCTGGTTCCTTTCCAGCACAACAGGTTTCCGTGGCTGTCCTCACCACTCCCTCCACCAACTGCCTCTGCTTTCAGCCCTTTATCAAAGGCCTCAAAGTTCATGTCCTTTCTTACCCTCTCAGGCTCCATAAGCTCCCTCTCCATAGAGTGGATGTAAGATCACAATCTGCATGTAATATCTCCAGAGTGTCAAGGCACTGCAGGACCCACTGAGAGTTATCACCCTTCTCCTTCCTGGGACATGGCAAAACTGTGACTGAGCTTGTCTCACTAGTCTGTTCTCTCTGTTGTGCAGTCTCCAAAAGAAAGATCCTGAAGGAGTGTGGGACTCCCGAAAACACAGCAAAACTCAGCCAAGAGGGACTGTTCTTCCAGTCAAGCTAATTTGTCACTAGAAGGCTCCTAAAGCATCATCCAGGACATCCCCAGAGAACTTGAGAGAGACTATTTACAAGGGCCTGGAGTGACAAGACAAGGGGGAATGGCTTCCCACTGCCAGAGAGCAGGGTTCGATGGGATATGGGAAGGAATTCTTCCCAGTGAGGGTGGAGAGGCCCTGGCATAGGTCATTCAGAGCAGCTGTGGCAGCCCTGGAAGTGTCCAGAGCCAAGTTGGACAGGGCTTGGAGCAACCTGGGATAGTGAAAGGTGTCGCTGCCCATGGCAGGAGGTGGAACAACATGAACTTCAAGGTCTCTTCCAACCCAGACCAGTCCGAGACTCTATGATAAATTGTGCTGAGCATTTCAGACTGTTTTACCAAATTTCGTTTCATTTTCTTGAATCAGACTTCCAATTGAGCAGCTTCTTGATTTCTGTCTGAAGGACATAATGCACAGCCACTCCACCTGGTAGTCCAGGGCTGGTGGCACTGCTTGCATCCCATGTGCCACAGGAGAGTGTTTCATGCACCCAGGGCAGTGTCTCCTCCCTGCTGGCCCTGCAAAAAGAGACCACAGCCTCACTCAGGTTCAGATGAGCTTTTCCTCCAGTGACACACTGGCAAGCCCATTCAAGGCAAGAGCATTGGGGCAGCAAGACAGCCTGGAGAAGAAGGGATGTCCCAGGAGATGGACGGACCAAAGGTGACCACTGGAGAGTTTGGGCTATTTTTCTTTCCCTGGGTCTTGCAGCCCTGAAGTACCCCTGCCCTGTGGTGGGCAGCTCCCCACACTTGGAGGTTTCCCACCCATGGGGCTTTGAGGGAGGGTGGAGGGGCTGGAGCTGACAGGCCTGGAAGGGATCCAGGGGACCTGGAGCAAGGGACCAGAGACAGCAGCCCAGGGACCACCCACACCCACACAGACGTCCTCTCTCTTCAGCCCAGGCCCCAGCACCACAAGGCTGGGGTGAAGCCACCAGACAGGCAGCTGCCTGCCTGGAGAGTGCTGCTGTATCCCACAGATGCCACTGTAGGATCTCTCAAGGACTCACTCTGGGCTGGAGAGGACTAGGTCCAGCACCTTTTGCCTTCTGAGATATTTTGGAGTTGCAGTGCTACAAACCCACACCATTAACTACACAAGGTTCCCCAAATCAAGCCTTTATTGCCTTATTCCAGTACAATTCACACCAAAGTCAGCACTACATGGCAGGCTGGGCAGATACTCTGCTTCAGCAGCCTGTGAGATGAGCATCAGGGCATCAGTGATCAGGGGACTCCCCTGTCCCCACTAGCGGCACAGAGGGTTATGGCACATCCCTGCCTCAAACTGCCTTCCCAACACACGGCACACAGTGGATGCTACACATGACAGGTCACCCCAGCAGCCAGAACCATGTAAGAATCCTGCCAGGACACTCACCAGGGCACAGGGGTTTTTTCCTAGTGCTGCCCCGCCCATGGGGGGAAGCTGGTTGGGTTCCCAGGCCTCTACCCACCAGTGACAAACCAGGGCAGCCACTCACAGGATGATGCACCCGGTCCCCTGTGGGTCCCTGACCCAGGAGATCACCAAGGGCTCTGCATTTCTGCCCCCCAGAAAGGCACCCAGGAAAAAGAGAGGCCGGAGATTGCCTGAGAACTTGTCCGTGAAGGTGTAAATGTGGGAGCGGTCGCTTACATTGTAGAAGGAGATCTCTCCCGCCTCATAGTCCAGGAAGATCCCAACGCGCCGGGGTCTCACACTCAAGGTCAGGGGGGAGACAGGTACAGTCAGGGCCTCATAGGGGCCCCCGTTTTGCAGCCGCAGCACCCAGTAGCCATTACTGGGGGAGAAGAGGACAGAGCCTTTCCGGCCAGCAGCCTCCCGGCATAGCCCCAGGCCCCACTCAGGCTTGTCTCCCACCTGCACCTCCCAGTAGTGGCGGCCCGAGAAGAAGCCCGGACTGCCCAGCACCACCGGGGTGGTGCTGAACCTCTTGGGGTTGTCGAAGAGGGACAGAAGCAGCTTCTTGCTCCCGCGCCGGACACTCTTGCGGTCCTCGGACACAGTGAGGTCTGGGTGCGCCGTCTCTGGGTCCAGAATCACGTCCACTGGAGAGAGAAAAGGGTGGAAGATGGACAAGGCTTCAGGTATCTGCAGGCACAGACAAAAGCAGGTGTCTGTGACATCGATGCTGGGCTCTCCCAAACCATCCCACATCCTACAATTATCAGCACTGCGGGCAGTGGGGAAGTGCAATACAGGAAATCAGCCACATCAAAATATTTGGTGTCAGGCTGCAGAGCCAGGGCAGAATGAGGGCAGTTCCACAACTTCAGAAAGAGCCAACACTGTCATGGACAATATGGTGCTTGAAACCCCTGAGGGATATCCTGGGCTTCAGGGTCCCCTCACCATCCATCCAAGACCACAACAAAGGTCTACCCACCGTGAAACCACCCTGAACTCATCAGTGCAAAAACTGGGAGCAGCTGGACAAAGCTTGTTGGAAAAATATTCCTGTGCCCCAGGGTACTGCAGGAAACCAGAGTCCAAATGTGGAAGGAGCTGCCCCCTCACCTCTGAATTTCTTCAGCATGTCCCTCATGCCCAGGCAGTGCTCAGGAATGCTGTAGTTTTCCTTCAGGGTCACGGACACAGCCTTGGGGGATTGGAACTTTACCCCTTCACACCTGAGAAGAGAGGGATGCCCATGGGCTGTAACCAGAGCCTGTGCCATGGCCCCTCTCTGGCCGGGAGAGGGGGGATTAATGCCCTTTTGTTGGCTCCATAGATTCATCACCTCCCTGGAGCTCTGGCCGGGAAGAGCACTAGGGATAATTGCTTGCATATTTGCAATCCAAATGAGATCAGAGTTAAACAATACAGGGAGCAGCAGTGCCAGGCCTGGGGAAGGAAGGAACAAAGCCACTGGGCAGCACATCCCTTAGGAGGGGACACAGCTCACATGTCACAAGCCAGACAAGCCCTTGGCTCTGAGCCCCTGGAAAAAGTGGATGGTACCTCTGAGGGATTGCCTCAGTCTCTCCTGTGTTTACCCCAGGAGGACCAAAGCAGAAGCTGGGCAGGGAGGATGGAGTGGCTGTTGTGGAACAGACACAAACATCTGCCTCAAAGCCTGGAGGCAGCTAGGACTAGAACTACCATGGTGCCTTCCAGGAACAATCATGGGTACCTGCCAGGAATAATCATGGGTACCTACCAGGAATAATCATGGCACCTACCAGGAAAAATCACCCACCTGATCAAGATGCTTTTCATGTCCTAGAAGAAGACAAAAATTACTCTGGGTTTTTCTGGGCCAAGCCACCCACCCAGGTGACAAAAGCACCAGGGCTGAATTAGTGGTGCTGGTGGCAAAGCCTGACCTTGAGCAGCCCATCAGCTGGCTGTTGGCTCTTCTCCTTTATCTCCAGGATCAGCTCCTCCAGCAAGCACTTCTCCTCCATCAGCCTGGCCAGGTTTTCATTGATCAGGAGCAGAATCTGTTTCTCTTCCTCCTCCAGCTTCTGGAGCAGTAGCTTCTCCTCATCAGCCAGCAGCCGATGAAGCTTCCCAAACTCACTTACAATCCGCTCACGCTTTTTCTTTACCGTTTCCTTGGGATAAGAAGATTCATGGGGTGAACGTCATCCAGGCAGCCGAGACGGAGCTGGATGCTCCAGCATCCACGCCCAGCATCAGGCTGTGGGAAAACACTGCATTTTTGTGGTAAGTGCATGAATTGAAAAACCGTCCAGAGGCAAACTTGTGCTTCCACCTCACTGGAGTTCCTGCTCCACATCCTCAGTTTATCAGCAGCAGGACTTTGCCTGGGGCATTTCTGCTCAGCTGGACTCCAGAGGTCTGGGATGTGTTGGGCTGCAAGGAGGTGCCCTCAGGTGTTGGGGTAGGTTTTTATTACAACGCTGTACCTCCAGCCAAATCCAAGCTAATAAATTGCTTGGACAGGTGGACAATGCTGGAAAAATCCCCAGTAAAGGGCAAGAGGTAGAAAAACCATAGAATCTTGGAATGGCTTCAGTTGGAAGGGATCTTAAATACCAACTGCTTCCACCCCCTGCCACAGGCAGGGACACCTTCCATTAGACCAGGTTGCTCCAATCTAGCCTGGCCTTGGACACTTTCAGGGATGGGGCAGCCAAAGCTTCTCTGGGCAACCTGTGCCATGGCCTCAGCACCCTCACAGGGAGGACTTTCTTCCTCATAGCTAACCTAAATCTCTCCTCTTTTAGTTTAAGACAGTTCCCTCATGTCCTGTCTCTATCTGCCATGTAAAGAAGCCCTGGGGCTGTGGAGGGATGGAAAGGCAGAGCCCAGGAGGCTCCCTGGGTCTCACTACAGGGTGGAGAGCCAGCAACTGGCAGGGTCTGCCAGTGATTTACGGTTTTTCACCTCATTCCTTAAAACTGGCTGGAAACCTGGAGCTGCCGAAAGCAGCTCACTCTTTGGTGAGCTTGGGCCAGGAAACATCAGAACAAAGAAGATAAAGGAAACAAAATTGAACTCCACTTTTTTTCCAATCCAAGTACAGCATTCCTTGGACCAGAGTCATGAAGATTTGATAAGCCAGGACAGCCTCTTCCCCCCACCCTACACATGGGACTTTCTGCTCTTTTTGCTATAAAAGAACAAGCAGAATAAGCTGGAAGCAGCTGAGCCATGGTCGTGTGTCACCCTGATTTTTTCAGCCTTCTCTCCTGTTTCAGTTTCATGTTTTAGGTTCTTTCTCACACTCTGGTCTGTAAACACAGCCAATGTTATCATAACTTCAAGGAAAGTTTTTCATTCCTGTTCTTAGAGATATGGACAGCTGATAGACAGTTGTCTTGTCCAATGAGATAGGGAGAAGTGTCAACCTGCTCCCTCAATCCCTGGCCTTTGTAGATATACTATATATGGAGTCAGACTTTCAAATAAAGTAGTTTTTAGTTCATGCCTTCTGATCAAAGTGTGAGTGTGTGTTTTGTGTGTGTGTGACAAACTGCGTCAGTCCTGAGCCTTGACTCGGTATGGGAGGACAGTGACACCGCTCTCACAATCTCTGTCCCTCTGTCTCAGTGGGGACAGAGGGCTCATAGGGACATCCTCAAAACCCACCACCACTTCTCTGGACGGCCACAGGCAAGGGAGCTGAGCGAAAAACTAGGGGAGTTCAGAGAAACCTGTTTTCCCTGCCAGAGGTGATTAACCATCATCTCAAATTCAGGGCTGCATAACTCATCCAGCAGTTTCATTTCCTTTTCTGCAGTTATTTTTACTTTCCAGCTTTCACCCCAAGGGACTTGAAATGCAGCTGTTTGCTGGCATCTGCTCCTCCCAGAACTGTCTGGAGTTGGGCAGAGGTGCAGTAATTCAGCTTTTTTTTTTTCTTATCAAAACACTTCTGATTCCTATTGCTGTGGAGCAGAGCTCACCTTACAGCTTACGCCTGGCTTGGAACTCAAGCATATGTTGCAAACCAAAAGGCAAAAAAATAGCCCATGTCTACTTGTTTAACCAGCATAAAGTCCTCATGATTCCAGGGAATCTGGCATTCTGCTCCTTGCAAACCTTTTTATGGAGCCACACACAGTTACTGAGCCTGGCTTCCAGCATTGCTCCTACATGTGAGGGCAGGACACGGGGACACAGCCTGGAGACAATGATAAATCTGTGTCCCCAGACAAGAGCATTCAGAGTGGGTTTTTTTTAAATCCTGATATCTCTGAAGCTCATTCTTTAAGAATTAAGATAGGCACCTGCCTTGCACTCCTGGGTTTTCATCCTTTCTACTGACTCACACTTCTTCATCTCCTCCACTTCCTGTGAAAGATTCTCCAGGGATTTCTGGAGTTTGACCTGGAAAGAGGAAAAATGGGCTCAGCTCACCCCAACAGCACCTGCTGAGCACTGTAGATTGGCCGGGTCTCCTCTGCCTGGGGGGAGACACTGACCCGGTGCCAGGCAGTGCCAGCACTGGCACCCGAACCAAGCAGCTGTGCTCTTCACTCACAGTGTTAACCCTCCCCATGCTCCTCAGGTTTCCTCTTTGTTTTTCCTCACTATTAAGGTTCTGGAGACCAAAGTGACAGCCCTCGTTCAATGTTGGTGAAGGGTGAATGGTAGTACTGCCAGGATCATAGCTGGGGTGTGGGGTTTGGGTGCCAGCATTCCCCCACCGAGGTAAAATGTCCTCAGAGACCCACCAGCTCAGCTTCTCCAGGGGCTGTGAACGGGCAGGGAGCCAGACTGCCTCCCTGAGCTGGATCTACTGGTGAGCCCGAGTCCATCGACAATTTGTAAGATAAGGCGGGGTCCAGCCTTACCCCTGCAGCGAGGGCAGGTGGGTGAAGGGGGGGAGGGGGGCATCACCGTCTGTACCACCCCTTCTTGTGCTTTCCCAGAGGTGCCACTGGGCATGTGGGGGTCCCGGTGGCCGCAGAACCCCGTGCCAGTGCCGCGGGGCAGGACAGGGACCCCGGTGCCCCACCCTCCCCTACCTTGTAGACGTGGGCCGCCTCCTCGATGGGGTAGACAGTGTGCGGGCGGTGCTGCAGGGACTCACGACACACCACGCAGATGGGCTCCTCGTCCTCCTCGCAGAACAGCTTAAGGCGCTCGGCGTGCTGGGGGCACAGGGGGGTCCCCGGCTCCAGCTCGGGCTCCAGGCCGCCCCGCAGCCCCAGCTGGCGGATGCTCTCCACGATGTTAGCCAGCTGCCGGTTGGGTCGGAAGCCGCTGCGGTGGCAGGAGGCCCGGCACTGCGGGCAGGAGAAGGGCCCGTCGGCCCACAGCCCCTTGTCCTGGCAGTGCTTGGTGATGCAGCTCCGGCAGAAGTTGTGGCCGCAGTCGATGCTGACCGGCTCGCTCATGTACTCCAGGCAGATGGGGCAGATGGCCTCCTCCTGCAGCCGCTCCAGGGCACCTGCCAGCGCCATGGTGACCCGCTGGTCTCGACGGGCACTTCCCTCGCCCCTCGTCAACCAGCAAAGGCAGGCTCGGCTGGCGCAGCCCCACGGCAAGGAAGTACCGGCAGTGCCATAAGAGCCTGGAGGACGAGCCGGCCTTGCTGCCGGGTAGCACCGGCCACGGAGCCTCCGTGCTGCTGCGGGGAGGAGCTGGCACCGGCCGGGACAGCTGCAGCCAGCCCCAAAGGCTGGGACTGCTTCCAGCCCGGCGGGGCAAAGCCAGACAAAAACCCCGCAGGGAGAGCGGGATAGATTAGGAGGCACCAGAAATAACCCGTGGCCAGAGACAGCCCCGGACCGGGACGGTAGCAGAGATGGGGTCGGGTCTGGTGTTGGCTGAGCTCAGCAGCCTGTGGAGCCCCTTTGGCACCTCCCGCTGCCCAAAGATGTTGGCTGAGGTCAGGGACCCTTCGCCACACCAACAATTGTGACAAAACATCTCCCGTGACACCCACCCACTGCAGAGAGCCGGGAGCTTTGGGCATGTGCGGGGGCAGGAGGGACAGGCAGGATGAGAAGTGCTCTCCCATGCATGCACAGAGGGGCTGGGGGACAGCCAGGTGTAACCCCATCAACCACACACCCTCAAGTGTCAACCCTTATCCCCTTCCAGCCGCTGCTATGCACCCCAGTCTCTGTCCCAAAAACCGCTGAGAGAAGTTGCAAGTGTTGCTCCTTTTTATTATACAAAAATAACTTCAACACATTCAGGACAGAAGAGAATTTAAAGTTTCACTGAAAATGTCAAATAAATTAAGACCACCTTTGCACAACCTTCAACAAAAGAGCTAAACACTGAGTTGAATACCCTGCCAAATTGCCAGGCAATGAGAAAATGGAATATGTCTCAGAGGTGTGCATGAGAGCAGGTCCTTGCAGAAGTGATGCTTGGAGAGAACAGGGTATTGCTCATCCCCTGTGCTCATTGTCCTTTAATTGATTCATTATGTCCTGGACCCACTTGTCATTACGGTTTGGCACAGACCAGCTTGTTCCTGATGGTAGTAAATCTGGAAAAGGAAATCGGGGAGGGGAGGGGAAAGGGAAAAGGGAAAAGGGAAAAGGGAAAGGGTGACAGAGAGGACAGTGGGACCACCTGCTCCATGCCACTAGTGAAGCTCACCAGACACCTCTACAGGTTGCAAAACAGCCCTGGGGAATATAGGGTGGGGGTGGCTCTATGTCCTTCCCAGTGTCCGGCTCTCTGCTACTTGAACCACAGCATCTCTACATCTGGGACACCATCCTGGCTGGGTCCCACTATCCAGGGTGGGGGGGGGGGGGGAGGTGGGG
>WBMY01013278.1:141653-174822 GCA_013397315.1 Donacobius atricapilla
ACCAGCAAAAGCTCTTGGCCCAAATCCTCAAATCTAATAGGGGAGTCCACAAACTGTCTGCCTGGGATGTGGGATTGCCCTCTGATATGCTCCCAGGCTGTTCTCCTCACATGGGAAAGCCCTGCCCAGTGCTTTTCCATGTCAGAATGAGGTATGATATGAGGTTTGCTGACACTGTCAGGACAATCAGGGTCCCCAGAAGCAGGGCAGATCTACTCACATCACAGCTGGTGGAGAGCAGCCGCTGCCCGTGTGCTCATTACTTTACACAAGGCTCAAGGGCAATTGTCTGGTGATGTACGCAACACAGCAGGGACCATAACAGTTGACAGAAACTGGAAAAGAAGTTTTCTGATTACACCAAACCAGGAAAAGTGACAGTGGGCAGAAGTAGGGTCAGAAGATGAGAAAATCCCCACTGGAGGAAGTGCTGATCCCACACTGGGCTCCCACCACAGCCATCTTCCCCTCAGGGAGCCAAGGTAAAACAGGCCTCTCCTTTCCTCTAGCAGATGATGGTAAGGGAGAGCTGCCAAGCATTACTAGACCTCATACAGAAAGAGGAGAGAGCTCCTTGGAAAGGAGCAATTGGACTCACTTGGAGAAGAGGTGGCCTGGTAGCAGAAGGCAACAACAAAAAGTACAGAAAGGGCTGTTGTGAAGGTCTTCATGGTCCTGTTGGGTAGATATGAATTGTAGGAGTGAGGCTGGACTGTTGCAGTGTGTCCCTCAATGTGCCTGGTGTGGGATCCCTGGGTTCAGCCCTCTTTATACAGGTAGACAGCAACCAAGATTGAAACATGATGGAAACATTGCTGAAAGCCATGACACAACAGAAAAAGTGCAGTGTCAAGGATACCACACAGCCCTGCAGAGGAAACCGTTCAGAGCCCTGATGAGAGCAGTGTCCTAACATGGCACAAGGTATGATACCATGGATGATAAGATACCATGAGAGGATACCAGAGAACAGGCTATGACCTGTCATTTCATTTCCCCTGACCTAAGGATTCTGCAGAAAACCCAGAATGAGTGATTCAGAAGATCAGTAGGTGGACCTCTTGCCTAGAAGTCACAGCAGTGGATGGAGGACGACCATGGTTGTCACGCACTTGTGTTTCCCAGAACATCTGCATCATGGACAAACAGATCTCACCTCTGCCACAGCAACTGGAACAGGGAAGTCTGAGAGTCAGGCTGACGACCCGTGTTCCCACCCAGCCCTGCTGGGTCCCACTTGCAATGGGGGACCCTGAAGGCCATCAGTGCATAAATGTGCAGAGCAGAGGGTAGAGCATGGTGCCATTCCAGACCTGGGCTCCTCTTCTGTCTTTAAGCATCCCTTGTAGCAAGTCTTTACGGTACTGGTTCTGCTACATCACAACTTCCTAAATAACAGTGACAGACAAAACAGTATTCAGCTCTTCATGGACTTGGGAATTGGCCATTGACATATACAGAGAACTTTGGGATCTCATGACCATGTTAGCACAACAAAGCTGACAAAGATGGTTATTTGGTTCCAGCAGTTTAGCATGATTAGCACCCTCCTGACGCTGCTCTGTCATTGTCCCAGCTGCCAAACACACACAGAGAAAAGATTGGCTGATTTAGTGTATATTGCTTGGGATGGGAATGGGTGTCTCTGCACTGTCAAAAAAAAACAGTTGGAAATGTTACATCCCTCCAGAAGGGCTCTGCTCTTTTCCAGGCAGAAAACCTTTTTTTGTGGACAAAGCCTCAGGAGAGTGGAGGAAGAGCAAGATCTCCATGGTGCTAGGAAATATGTCTGAGTGCTGGACAACCACAGCCACAATGGGAAAGCCACAAAAGGGGTCTTGCTCCTCTGTGGAGGAGGATGATCACAAAATAGAATCCCCCACTGAAAGTGGGGCTTCTCGTAGGAACCAAGAAGAGGAAATCAAAGGGAAATGAAGATATTCCCTGGAAGGGCGGATTGGAGGCCTGGAGCTCCGATGTGCTCCAGGGCATGTGATAGATTATCAGCACATCTCAGGAGACTGAACTCCATGGAAAAGTGAGCCACAGTCATTAGAGGGTACAGGCTGCTGCCATGGTGGGGTTTGTTTTACATAAAGCTTTTTCTCTCACTACAACACTCTGTTACCAAGCATGAGCAGAACTGAGGCAGGGGAAGACCACATGTGGTGCTGTGGTGCCAGGGAGGTGCAGCTACAAGCCTGGGGAGTGGGCAGCTGAGGAGGGTTTTCCCACAGAGCCCTGGGAGCACAGGCCATGTTGCTGGGTTTTTGGAAAGACATTTCCTTAGCAGGGCCATACCTGCCCCTTCCCCACAGCAGGTGGGCAGGCTCCATACAGCCCATGGATTTTCTCCTGCCATCACAGCCCAGTCCCCAGCGTAGCCTTGGCACATCCATTCCCTTCTCTGAAGCTCTTTCCCCACGGATTAGCTTACTTGAGAAGAAGACTCAGAATACCCTGCTCTAAACAGCTGAGGAGCTCAGGATTCCTCTGGGATTCTTCCTGCTCCATGGCTTGCCTTGTCCTGTGTTCCAGAGCCCATTCAGATACTGGGATGAAACCTGGTACCTCCAAGGGCCTGAGGTCCTACCACCATCATGGATCCACTCCCCCCCATGCTGCACATAGTGGGACGAGGAAGGTGGGAGGAGAGTGGAACCCAAAGCTCAGCAAGATGGAGTGCAAGGACAGGGACAAACTGCCTGCAATCCTTAGGAGCAGGAATGCTGATGGAGCTTGCTGTGCCGCTCCAAGGGTGACACGGAGCAGCACGGAGGCACTGTAGTAATTCTCTGTTGAAATCAATGCAAATATAAAACAAAAGATGGAGCAACACAGCAGTGTTGTGGATAGGATCCATAGAAAACAATGCAGCTATTGGGAACTAAGCCAAAGGAATGATCTGGATGGAAATCCAAAGATGAACTTTGCTTAACTCAGAAATACATATTACTTTTCTCACCTCTATATATGCTAATAACTAAAGTCAATCAAACTCCACCTAAATTGTAAATGACATCAACTCTAACTTTATCTTCTCCCAATAAAGTAATATAAATATAGCTGAAGTGGGGAGGAAGGTCAGGAGACTCCAACATTTTTGCAGTCAGTTATTATCAGGAACAACCTCTAAACCTGTCACAGTCTTCTCGGAGCAGTGTTAATAAACTGCTCAGTGTTAGTCACAGAATCACAGAACTACAGAATAATTAATGTTGGAAAAGTCCTCCAGGATCAGGTGTCACCAACATCTACTCCTTCCATCCCCTGCTCCTTCCGTTTCTACCAGCACATTCAGAAACAAACTTGCACAAATTCCCATTCAGACCATCCCTACACTGCTCTGACACATGTCCACACAGGGACCAGAATAAAACTGAGAGGAGAAAAGATTGGGGAATGAGCTGGAGCCTCCTTGCTGATGGCTCACACAAACACAGCCCAACTCCGAGCAGCTTTAGTTGAGTGTTCTGGATGTTCTGCAACATTCAACTACAGGACTGATCAAAATGTCATGATTTGTTTTGAAAAATCAGTATTTTATAGCAGGAATAAAAATGTGCCTCGACACTGTCAATGAATTCCCCTCCTTTCGGATACACTGTGCTGTATTTCCTGCTTCCATTCAACCAAAAGGAATTCTTAGAGGTTTTGACACCTCTGTTATGCCCCCTATTCACTGTTTTCCTCAACTTTGTTCCTTCCTTAAAGATTCTGTGTTTCAGTCTTGGCTGCTCCTTCCTGCCAAGACAAATAATGCAAACCTCTAAATATTTTGATTTCCAAAACCTCCTCCATATTATACATGCTAAATAGTGGCTATTTAAGGAGTCTGTAAAACTTCTGCCTTATGGTGTACTTCAGCTATAGATAGAAACCACACACACTATCTTTGGATCCATCACCAGGACAGTTTTGGGATGTGGGAGAAAACCTCTGCTCAGCCCTGAGGGTGGCCTGCTCCACCACACCACCTCCTGGATTGGAGTCATGTCTAGGGGATCACTTTGTCACAGTACTCCTGGGAGCTGCCAGATCAGTAATGTGGGAAACTGGGTTTAACTGTGAGCAAATCAGTTGGAAACAAAGAAAATGACTGGGGGCAGAGATCCCAGGGTGGTGCAGCTCCAAGCAAGAGCTCAGATAAGAAGTATTTTCAAGAAGAATTGAGACTTTCCACATGGGAATATAAGTCTGCAAGATGGTAAGTGGCCTAGAAAGCGGGACAAAGCAAAGAGTCACTGTCTGTCCCAGAGCAGGAACCATAGATTATTGGACAGAGTGGGCAAGAAGCAGGTTCAAAAGGAACAGAGGGAGGAGCTCCTTGCCAAGGGACATTGTGAACACAAGGAAATTTCCTTGAGTGTGAGCTTGGATTTCAGAGCGATAAGCTTGAGAAGGTTTGGAAAATGAGAATGGTTAGGGGCTGAGAGCACACTCCAGGGTGCAGTACAAATATTGATCTACCTCTTCAAGGGGTCTGCTGTGGCCACATCTGGAGGCATCAAGGCTGATGTAGGTGGATCCTTAGTCTACATCCTCTGCAACTGTTCATCTTTGATTCCCCAGGGCAACCAGTCCAACAGGACCATCAGGGCTACAGAATAGCTTGTGAAATTGTATTGAAATCCCTGGACTGAAATCTATACACCAGGGTGTGCCTCCAGATAAATATTTTTGGTAAATGTCAGAGGAAAGACTCCAACAGTTTCTAAGCACACAGCAAAGCAGAAATACATTGCTGCAATCCATGCAATTTTCCAAGACAAATTTGGGGCACCTATAAAAGCTTCACTTTGAGACCAAGAGTCTAAAGAGGAGGAGATGGCTGGATGCTATGTTAGGATGTGGCCCTCACAGAAATCTGATGGTACTTCCCAGGAGAGCCAAATGACACTTCTGCCACAACACCTTTGTTTCCCCAACAATGTGCTCAGTACTGAGCAGCCACTGGCCTGGAACTGAGCAGGACATGTCCAGCATCTGCAGCACAGCATGACAGGTTTAGGCGCAGTTCAGAGAAAGGAAAATAAAATCATTTGGTGCTGGGTTTGAGATGGGCAGTACCTGAGGCTGCCAAGCAGCAGACTGACGGCTGCATTGTCCTTGCACATTCTGCTGCCTGTTGTCATCAGTTGGAGGTACAGGGAACATCTGCAAGTCAGGCCATGGGGTTGCAGGAATCCTGAAAACATTTGACCAGAGCACTGGTGGATGTTGAATCATGGAAATCATAGAAATCACGGAGTAATTTAGGTTGGAAAAGACCTCTAACATCATTGAGTACAGCACTGCCATGGCCACCGCTAACCATGGCCCTAAGCATCACATCTCTATTTCTGTTAAAACCCTCCAGGGATGGTGACTCCACCACTGCCCTGGGCAGCCCATTCCAATGCTTGATCACTCTTTCAGTGAAGAATTTTTCCTTAATATCCAGCCTGAGCCTCCCTTGGTTCAACTTGAGGCCATTTTTCCTTGTCCTATCACTTGTTCCCTAGGAGCAGAGCCTGAGTGTCACCTGGCTCCACCCTCCTGCCAGGGAGTTGTAGAGAGCCAGAATGTTTCCTGTATCATAAAGGGAAAACATGGATATTCTTGCTCTCCAGATCCATGCCCATGCCCTGCTACAGGGTCTTGTGCTCTCCCAACACTGCTCTGCAGTGAGCACAGGGCTCACACACCCAACTCTGCACAGCCCAAGTCTTACATAGAAATCCTTTCCTCGGTGATCCCGCTCTGGCAGCCAAAGCTCCCAAGACAGAAATAAAGGAAGAATTAGGAAGAATTTCTTCACAGAAAGGGTGATCAGCCATTGGAATGGGCTGCCCAAGAAGGTGGTGGAGTCACCATCCCTGGAGGTGTTTACGGAAAGACTTGATGTGACACTTAGTGTCCTAAGTGTCCACTTAGTGTCCACCATAGTCTAATTGACATGGTAGTGATCAGTCATAGGTTGGACTTGATGATCTCAGAGATCTTTTCCAACCAATTGGTTCTGTGAAATCAGGTTTGCCATGTCCTGCCTTGGAAGAGACATGGGCTCGGTGGGGTGTTACAGCTGAACCTACTGGCCATGCCAAGGGGACACTCTCCAGCAAGTGGCAAAAGCACTTTCCACCTGCAGGTCCTGCTCGTAAGCCTGTTTCTCACCCAAGGCAGCTGCTCCTGCAGCCCAGCATCCCTGTGGAGTTCAGGTCTTCTGCATATCCACCTGGAAACATCTTGAGCTTTGCATTTGAATTCTTGGGCAAGCAGAGGCAGTTGCTGAGGCTTCCATGCAGAAACACAGCAGATTATGTTTTGGGGTTACAGCCCTCCTTGTAACACCTGGGCAAGTAGGGGACTTAGAGAACACAGAGGTGAGGGCCCATGGACCTCATGTGCCCTGGGCAAGCAGTTCTCTCCAAGACCTTTTCCTGATCCCAGGCTGCTCTGCCTCCAATGCTCTTCCAGATCCTGCACCAGAACTGTCCCTACCCCACACAGCAGCCCAGGGTCTCTTTGGGAGCACAAGCAAAGACTCAGCAGCAGCATCTGTTTGCGCAAAGCATTCAAACCATGAGATGAAAAGATTAAAATCTTCCCCATGTTCCCATGCCCACTCCTCCTGGTACAATCTTTGCTCCCCAAGGACCCTCCTGCTGGGTCTGGACCACTACTTCGTCCTCTTCAGGTGGGCACTTTGGCTCAGGAGGTTTTTTTATCCCAGAGTCTGAGCAAATTACCCCACTACCCTGCAGCTGCATCTTGGGCTGCAGGATTGGGTTTATGGAAGGCTTGACACGGGTTTATGGAAGGCTTTTGAGATGTGGCCCCAGGAATAGCTCGTCTGCTTGGGGTGGATCAGGATGGTGTGCGTTGGAATGTTTAAAGGCACTACTGAAGGGGATCCATTTGAGATCCATTTTTCCCACCTCCAAGGGGAAAAGAGCAGGATCTTAGCACAGAGCCCTCTGCCAGCTCACTCTGGCACAGCCAGCGGGATAACAGAGGAAGGACTGTGGAGCTCTGTAATTCTGTTTTCCAGCTGAAACAAGGGGGATTTGTGCTCTCCCTGAGCCCAGGCCAAGCCATGGGAGGGTGATGAGTGTTGCAGCAGCACCCTGGGACTCTCCAGCTCAGGCTGGGGAGGGGATTGGAAAAACAGACTATAACTCCCAGCCCCTGCAAAAAGAGCATCCCTGAGCCCTGGGCAGGGCCCATAGCCCCTGAAGTCCCTTCTGGTCCCTCTCCTACCACTCGTCCTTCCCCTTTGGGTTAAGGGTGTCCTGACAAAATGGGAACACACCCCTTTTAGGGTCCTGTGGACCGGAGCTTCTGGGCATGGAGCAGGAAGAGGGAGCTGCCCTACACAGCCCTGCAACAGGGGAAGGATGAGCTCCAGTCTCACCTGCCTGGCCTGAGCAACACTTGATGGGTGCTACATACTACTGAGCAGGAAAGAAGAGAGGGCACACATTGTCCTCTCCATGTCCAGACAACATCTGTCCCCACATAGGCCAGACACCCCCATGAGGGGCTCTGCCATCACCCTTCAGTCCAGCTTCTTGGACAGGACTGAGGACAGAGCACCATGAGAGCAGGTGAACCCCAGCCATGGCTTCCAAAAAGGAACTGCAGGGGAGGAAAAGCAATGCCCAACCTGCTCTACCTCCACCCTGCTCACTTTCAGTCCTTTCCCATCATCTCTCCAGGGAACCTGAGACAGAAGAACAGATGCTCCACAGGAACAGCTCTGTGCCTTCCCCTCTCAACTACCTGAAAACAAGGTACTCTCTCCCAATGGAAAGGAGTCCCTCAAATCCCTGCAGAACCCCACAGCACATTCCAGCAGAGATGCTGCATGGACTGGGCTAGCCCAGGGTGGTCTGACCAGGAGCCCATGGGCTGCTGATGGATCCCAGTTCCATCCTGTTACAGCCTGTGGTGGTTTGATTAGGAAGTGAGTTTTCATAAAGTTACAGAGATACGTCTACGTGAACTTCCAGGGTTAGATATCGGAGGCTCACAGAGAACTGTCCTTTACCTTCCAGGCAGCTGAACAGGTAACATCTGAGCCGGCCGGGCCTGCCGTTTCCCCCCTCCTGCGGGGGCAGTGGGGTGAAGCCGGCCCGAGCCCGCCCGGACTCCCCCGACTCCTGGGTTCCAACATCGTTGGCGGCAGGGGGCTCGGTCCAGGCCCCGCCTGGACTATGCAGGGCCTCCGGGGGAGTGGCCCGGGCCGGCTTCAGCCCTTTCCCCCCCCGGCCGCCTGCCGGGGAAGGAGGAAGGCTGCAGCTCGGGCGGCGGCGGCCCTCCTTGGCCGGGCCGTGCCCCGGTAGCTGGCGCCGCTGGCCCCGGGGAGGATGGGATCCCTTCAACCATCAGCGCAGCCTTAAAACTTAGCACCGTGAACCAGCTGTTTCAGAATTCCAACTTTTCCCTGAGAGAGAGGAAAGGACAGAATGATTTAAAACGTAGAACCACAGCATGATGCACAGTTAGTGAAAGAATTGGTAAGATTATTAGAAGATGGGATTAAAGCAGTAAACAACTATGACCAGACTTCTCTGGATGTAAACCATAGAGAAATAGACTATTAAACGCTATTTGGGGGAATGCTAGTTCTAGTCAAAGGTGGTGGACTAATGAAATTGAAATTTAATTAAGAATGTTGTAAGTGTAAGTCCCTTGCTCCTGGGATAAAAGGAGGTCTCAGCTGTTTGAGATGCAGATTTGGCCCTTCACTCCTAGGGTAAAAGGAGGTCTTTTAAGACAGAGACAATTTCAGAGATAAAAGAAAAAAAATTGTTGTAAACTAGAAAAAGCATTCTTAAATGGTACCCCAAATATGCTGAGAGGCCCATGAGTAGCCAAGGGAAAGGCTGCTAATGAGTGGGACAGCACAATCTGCAAAATTCCGGGCAGTTGCAGATTTGTGACATTGGAAGCCACCAGACTGATTTTTTCTTGTAGCAAATGTCTCCATGAAACAGTAAAAGAGACTCCTCTCCCAAAGTGATAAAAGATTATATTCAAATAGTAAAACTGACTAAAAATCATAGTTTTGTCTCTCTATTTTAGTTGTAGGATAGTAACACCTGTAGGGGGAAGGAAGATAAGGGTTTTAAAGTTTCTTTTTTTTCTTTCTTTTTCATTCTTGTAGTGTGTATGTTAAAAAATCTGTTTACTTTAAAGTTGGGCATCTTTTACTTTTTCCCTCCTAATTCCATTTCACAAGAGTAAAAACACTCAAACCACTACACTAAATTTAAAAAACAAAATTTAACGAACATAAAACCACTACACAGCCCCTTCCTGTTCTGCAGGAGCAGCCAGTAGAAACAGCCTGTTCTGTCTCACATCAAAGCACCTTCCTCTGCTCCTGTCCAGGTCCCAAAGTGGGCGCTGAGCCCTGTCTAGGGAAGACAAGGATGTGACTTCGCTCTTCAGTAGGAGGGAGCAGCTACACCAGGCCTCAGCCCAGTGGTCCCTTACCATGGGCTCCAGGAACGGATGTTCCGAGCAAGGTGGAAGGTGGGAGAGGTCCAGATCACAAGGATACCACTCACTACCCTTTGTCCAGTGCCCTCCTCTGCTCTTCCTTTCTTCCATCTCTATTCAGCAATGATGTAATTTCTTCAATTATTAATCACCTCACTGTAATAGTGGATGAATCAAACCCATTAAATCTCCCCTGGGAGCAGCCCCAAGGAAGGAGGCAGATTTCCAGAAAGTACATTACGGAGAATGCAGACAGGTTTGAGACAAGCCACAGTGGGAGGAATGGCCTCACTGTTCCGGGCAGGCCATTTCCCATCAGCTGGGATTTGATATCCAATGCACAGGGATTGGGAAGGCCTGTGATGCAAACAGCCTGTCACACACCCTGCTGGGCAGCTCCAGGAGGGTCCCGGTGTGACAATTATTTCAGCTGAAAAGACACAAAAGAGAGTTATGCCGGGAAAATTGCTTATACAAAAGCTCCTGCCAGCCCACATCCTAAACAGCTGTTCCCAGATTGCCCCATCATCCCAGCAATGTTTTGCACAGTTCCTCCCTACCTGGAGCAAAGTCACTGATTTGTTACGGTCTGCTTTTAAGGATACAGGAGCCCAGCTGGCATGACCCCAGCACGGCCCATTTGCCATATCTGGAGATTCAGTTTTCAGTCCCTTCACAAAAAAAGTAATTTCTCCCAATATTGTAGGAATGTTCCAATAGGATGGGATAGGATGGTATTCCTAGTCAAAATTACAGGAGTCAGCAATTTACCAGGTTGAGAAAATCACAGAATGCTTTGGATTTGAGGAAACCTTAAAGCTCATCCTGTCATCGAAACAGCAGGAAAAACAAAACCTCTCCAACAATTTTTAGTGTTAGGGATCTCAAGCATTACTTTAGTCTGGCCAGGATGTTGTTCTGGCCAGGGTGTCCAACAGAGGTAATTTCATCCACACAATGCCTGGGTTGTGCAAAAAAAAAAATCATTCCATGATACATGTCTCTTTCTAGATTTTTCACATACTTACACAGTCAAAACCCAGAGAAATAAATTGATTCAATGTTTATTGGTCCCAAGTTATACAGTTCTTAGTATCTGGCTTCCTATTGGTTATTGATCCCCTCACCTTTGATGCTAATCAAGTCCTCATTCTTCTCTTATGATCTTTTCCCAGACCAAGTGTCCCCGACACACCAGGAAGGATGTTCAGGTGTTGTGGCTGCTTATCTCGCGTGCATCCTCTGTTGGCTCCCAGTCCATTAAGATGTTAAGCTCATCAGGTCTTGCCCAGGGAACAACCTCTTGAAAAGAAACTTCCATTCCCTTCCCCCTGAGCAAAGATGAAGAAAACCCCTGACTAAAGTTAGTTTAAAATTTTATTTATCATTTCCAACAATCCTGTTCCACTCCCTGCCATGGGCAGGGACACCTTCCACTATCCCAGGTTGCTCCAAGCCCCGTGCAGTGTGTCCTGGATTACCTACAGGGATGGGGCAGCCACAGCTTCTCTGGGCAGCCAGTGCCACGGCTTCAACCACCATTAACAGCCAATAATTCCTTCCCGATATCCAATCTAATCCTACACAAACTTCTGATCAGAGTGACGGGACCAGAGACACAAGCTCAGACAGGTTATGCTAAAGCACAGTCCAGCTGCTCAGGGGAAGCAAAATCCTTCTCTCAGGTCTCCTCTATTTTCAGACACCTGTAACCATATTTTGCCCCTCTGCCAATGCTACACCCTTCTTTCTGGGCTCTGCCACCTGTGCGTGCAGCATCCCCCCTCCACAGCTCCCACCCACAGCCTGGATCTCAACGGAAAAACCTCACACAACCCTTCTGCAGGCTGCCGGGGGGGCCTGCCCGCGCTGACCGACGGTAGAACCGCCTCCCCACCCCTGGGAGCCCTGAACCACCCGGTGCGCCAAAGCACTGGCTGGCTTAGCCTCGAAAGAGGCCGGGCTGGGCCTGAGACGGGTAGCAGGGAGGGGGCAGTGGTGCCGTGTCACCTCCGTGGTCACACTCTGGGCTCGGCTGAGGGGCCGCAGCCTCGCGGGCCGCACGGACGACCTGTAAGGACCCTCGCGGCCTGCGGACCCGGATGGCTCAGCCGCGGCTAAGAGCCGTTCGACAGCGGCCCACCAGGCCCGGTGGAGCCGCGGCGGCGCCCCGTACACGGCCGAACGCCGCGAGGGCCCGGCAACAGCGGCATCCCCACCGCCGCCAGGGGACGCCGCGCCCCGCACCGCTGAGGGGCGGGGCGGAACACCGAAGTGTGAGCGGCAAGGTCGTGAACCAATTCCAGCAGGAAAACGGCATGAAGGCGCGGCCACAGCGCTCGGGTAGGCGGTGCTAAGGGAGCGATCCCTGAAGGCGGGGCAGGGGGAGGAGACTCTTGGAGGCGGGAGTTAGTGTTGACTGACGTCCAGCCGAACCAATGAACTTGGCGGTTTCCACGCAGGGGCTGGATCTCCCATGCCGCTCCTCCCCAGGGGCTATGCCGGGAACCAATGAGAACGACGAGCCGGGCCGGCGGGCGGAGCTGCGTGTGGCAGAGTGGTGCCTACCGNAGGTACGTGGAGTGGTACAGTGTAGCGCGGCTGTGCCAAGCGAGCGGGGTTATCCAAAGTGGACGAGGATTTGAGTGGGCGGGGTCAGTCCAGGTGAGCCGGGGTCGAGGACAGCTCGAGTTGCCCAGCAGGTAGGTTTTGGCACAAGGGGTGGGGCTAAGAATGGTGGGCGCGGCCGGCTCAGGTGAGTTGCGTTGGCGCCAGTGGGCGGGGCTGCACTAGGTAGGTGGAGGTTGACGGGACGGGGCGGGGCTATCCCCACCCCCCCCAGGAAGGCAGTAGGTCGCCATGGGTAGAGAGGGATAGGGACCCCCCGGGCCCCCTGGCTGTGGCTGAAGCCGGGCCCTGGAGGAACCCCCGGGGACATCAGGGGGCGGCGGCGGCACCCAGGGTGCCCCCGTCCAGCAGTGGCTGCTCAGCCTAGCCTCCCCACCAGTGGGGCTAGGGAATGTTCACCTGCTGGCCTGAGCTCCTGGGTCTCCAAGCCCAGCTACAGCCGGGCATCATGCCCAGGTCAGTGCCACCCTGTCCTTGGAACCACCCTGGGCACACATAGCATGTGTCTCCACGGGCTGGAGGGGACATGGAGTGGCTCTTTGGCCAGTGGAGTCAGTCACCCCACTGGGTTCTGTTCCCATGTCGCTCAGGGACACCAGGTGTGGACAGGGCAGGGGACAGGGTCTTTCCTTGTGGGTGGCTTCTGGGAAGAGGCACCGATATGCTGAAAAGTAGACAGAATTTGCTCCTCAGCAGCATCCAGAGTATCTGGATGGGGCCCTTCAATCAGGTTTTAGGTTATGGATTGATGTCCTGCACAGAAGAAAGGTGGCAGCCAAGCCGGAGGGGTAGCAGGAGTGCTTTGGTGGAAAAAGGTGGTGGTCTGGGGAAAAGGTATGCTTGGAACAGCTGGGAGTATGCCTGGACGAGGCATGGAGAGGGTGAAGAAGGAGGGATTGCAGCAGTGGGAGCTAGAGTCAGCTTAGTCCTGCTCCATATCCAGGGGTGGAAAGTACCAATGAAGCAGAGCTGTCCGGGCCTACTGCAGGAGAGGAAGGGAAACTGAGGCTGAAGCAGGGGTTGAAGTGGGACCAGTGGGAGCAGACTTGGATTAGTCTAGAGTGGGAACAACACATGGGAGATGGCTTAGGGGTGGAAATAAACACCAAAGATCAGATCTGAGGGAGTTTTGTGGGAAGAAAACCTACCAGGGTGTGAAGTTGGATGCAGGATCATGTGCAGGACTCTCCTCACCTTCCCGCTCAGGTTACCTCGGACATCAATTATTTATTCATACTGCTAAAGGTAGGAGTGCAACTGGTTTGCTCCTGGACCCTTCTGGCTCCTTGTGTCAGCAACAGCCCCATGAGCCTGGAGTTCTCACAGGCTCCCCCTGAGACTTGCGGTTTCCCGGGAAGGGCTGAGTGGAGAGGGCAGTGGAGCAACACCAGCTCCTCACATTGCTACAAGCTGGATTTCATCTTCCTCATCTGATTTCCAGACTAATGACACAGCATGGGCATGGCCCTGTCTGACTTTTTCTTCTGTGCCTCAGCTCCATGCAATTCCCTTTCTCACCCATTTTTTTCTCCCTCTTTTTTTTTTTTTATTTTTTTTTTTTATAATTCACTCTCCAGTTTAGAGAACTTGCCAGGCACCCCTTAGGTCTTGGTCATACAGTTTTTGTCCAACTTCTTCTTTCTGAGGTTGTTTTTAGTGAAACTTTGTGGGTTTGTTTTTTTTTTCTTTTTGAAAGTGACTTCTTTTAAGAAAAGTTTCATTTGTTAATGTGTTTCGGCATGTACAGACTCTTTCCCTCCCCTCCAATCCTGTCTGTCTCAGGGCAGGAGCACATGCATCACAAAGCCTGTTTTGGGCTAAAAGAGCCCAAACAGGCTGAAACTGTGTCCAAATGGGCATTTGGGTAGCCTGAGGATCACTTGCTTGGGTTGGCAGCACCCAATTTCTAGGGTCTGAGCTCAGTTTGGAAGACCAAGAGCACCCTATGAAGCTGTGGTGCTGGTGGGACACCCTAGTAGTGGGAAGGTCTGGTGGTGGGATGCTCCTGTGGTGGTGGAATGTTTCTGTGGTGGTGGTAAACTGGTGACGGAATGGTTCCATGGTGGTGGGATGCTGTTATGATGATGAGATATTCTGGTGGTGGAAAGCTTCATTGGTGGTGGGACACTTCCGTGGTGGTCATTACATTGCACAACTCCGCCCTGACAGCATCCATCTGTTGGCTTGGAGACAAACAGGAATAAATTTCCTGGTGGCCTCTCTTCTACTCCCACAGTTGTTCAAGTGTCTCAATTTTCCTGGGAATGCAAATGTGGGAAACCTGAGGACCTGCCCAGGCATGGTGTTCTTTTCATGCTGTCCTTCCTGCCTGCTGGGCAAGAGCAGCTCAGAGAGAGCAAGACACAGCCAAGGGCTCCTCTTTTCCTTTCCTGTCAATGCTGATAATTTCCATAGGAAGTTGAGCAACATTGACACCAAATCCTGTGGTTCTGCTGCCATCAGGATGAGCTGGATGCAGCCCTGCCATGGGAGTATGAGTGTTGCAATGACTGTTCCCCCTTTGCTGGTGTTTCACGCGGTGATTGAACACTTAGCGCCTCAATCTCAGCACAAATCTTTGGACACAGCAAAGGTCGCCAAGGGAGGAGAAAAAACCACCAGAAGTGAAAATCCTGACGTATTTTAAGATAAATGTTTGTATTTCACATGGTGCCTGATGTTTGCATCCCCTCCAAGTTCTCCTGGTTGGATTAAGGGGCATGTCCTGGGCATATCCTTCCTTCTGCAGGGAAAGTGTTCTTTGTTTAGGTTGGTACTTGGGATCTTCCCTCCTTGGGACCTTCCTTCCTTCTCTCCTTTTTACTCTTTCCATGCTGTAATTGTCCACAGCAGACATCCTTGTGCCATGATGGAGCCAAGGAGTGAAATTCCTTCTGTGCTTGGCTGGTTGGTGAAGACTGGATGTTCAGGAATTGGATGGGCCGAAGTGTTGAGGGTGAAAACTGAATTGGAAGGACAGAGGACTTCAGTGGGAGAGGGATGATGCTCCAGAGGTGATGTCCCAGGCTCTCCTGCTCCTTCACTCATGTTTTAGACTGCCATAGCATATTTCCCTTCATTCCCAGCAGGGATATGGCCAGCAGGGCATCAGTACAGCTGCAGACTCCCAGAGGTGGTGCATGACATTCCCAAGCAAAGCAGCAGCTCACTCCTGGAAGGCTGAAGGTGTAGAAAGATCTCCTTCCTGATGCAACTCAGCTCTTCCTGCACCAACCTGTTCCTTCTTTTTGTAAACTCCTCGCTGGAGAGGGGCAAAAATGCTCGGACATCAAAACTGAGGGAAGTGCCCTTGAAGTTGCAGCATGACATGCCCCAAGCCTCAGTCCTTGTCCCTGCCCTGTGGGTTTTGGGTGGAAGGGAGGCAGCATGTTGTGGTGGTGTGTTGTCATCTCCTGGGCTGCAAAGTCGTCAAATAACTCTATTGTGTTTCCCATCCTGAGCACTGTTCCAATGCCTGGCTGTGCTCCATCATGAGCCATCATGTCCCACACCACTGCAGACTGCCCTGTCCTGAGTCTGTGCTGTGTCCCAGAGATGAGGACAGAAGTGGGTACAGTGCCTGGAGCTGTGGAGGAGCTACAGAAATTCCTTGTTTGTTTCCCAGAGCCCATGGCTGCTGGGGCTTTATACCAGCAGATGTGACTGCAAAGTCCCTGTGCCACCAGAACAATTCCAAGGGTAATCCGTCCTGACAAGTGTGAGGGTTGGGAGGAGACACTTCTTTAAAATTCCTGCAGAAAATCTAAAAAACTTGCATTTTAGGTTCTTTGGCTGCAGTTTTTTTTTCTGGAAAACTCAGGGAGTAACAAAGGCAAACAAGGACCACTTGGGCTGCCCAGAGCTGCCACTACCTCTGGCACATTTACAGACTGGAGCCTTAGGACTGTGTGCAGCAATAAAAGCAATTTATGGCTCAGAAATCACCTTTCAAAGGCATATTTGCAGCAGAAAGTGATTTGCTGACCTGGCTGCATCTCTGCTCCTGCCATCAGAGACCCCAGGATGGTGCTGGGATGTCAGACTCTGCTGGTAAGGGTATCCCAGTGGGAAGGTGTGGCATTTTCATGTCAGGGAGATGCAGAAGATGCCACATCTCCTCAGGAAGGTTTTAATGTCCTTAGTATCCATGAGCCATCTCTCAGGAGCTGCAAAGCTGTTTTGCGTCCTACCTTGCTGCTGGAGGAGCCTTCTCCCAAACCAGGTGCAGAGAGATGGTGCAAAGGAAAAAGTATGAGGTGCAAATGAAATAGATTTTTTTTTTCTCACTCAGTGACAGTTAATAAATCCTTTTGATACGTGAACCCAACTTTTTCACAGCCAAATGCAGGTTAAAAGCAGCTTCGTGCCCATCCTGTCCCTGCAATAGGCTGGGCCACCATCATACCCCATTAATATAATCAATAATTTTCTCCCATCATTTTTATAGTTGGGAATATGGTCCTGTATCTCCCAGACACAGCAACCCAGCTGGTTTCAGACCAGACCCAGCTCGGTCCAACTCGCAGTTGCAAAGGAAATATCGTTTACTACTGAAAAAAACAATTTTTGTGGTTCAGATACTGCAGCCACCAGCAGCTTTGCCAAGAACTTCAGTTCTTACACAGGAAATGAGGCTCCTTTCAAAGCACCAGAGTGGGGCTATATATATACAGCCTCTCTGAAAAGATATTTAAAGAAACATATTGACACTAGCAAGAACAGGAAAAAATAGCTCCTGGCCGTGAGGAGTGAGGGCTGATGGCAGCTGAGCCCATCCTGGGGGAGTAGGTGATACAGGGGATTAATTCATGGCCCTTTCATCTCCAGGAAAAGGAGCCCCTGGGTTTTGTGCTGTGTGAACCCCCATGCTTTCGGTCTTCTGGCTTTTACTGGGAACTAGAGGTGCTGGGGATTGAATGCAGCTTCAGCAGTGAAGTAATGAGTCATCTCATCTCTATTCAGAGAGTCCCTCTTAGAAACTTATTTCCATCCCAGGGAAAGAAAATAATTTGTCTTGTACCAGATATGGAGCTGCTTTTCTCATTAGTGCACATAGGGATGGAGGGATTTAGGAGATTTTTTTAGATATAGAAATATCTATTTTAAATGCAGAAATATCTGAGTATTTTAATGTGGGGATGGACTCCAGAAGCAGCTAAGCCTCAGGAAGATGAATAGATTTGGTGCTGAAGGTACTGCCACCGAGTTCAGGAGCTTCTGTAGCTGGGAAAGCATGATGGGTTTGGACCACCAAGGAACAAGGGAGAACACCAAGGGACAAGGCAAGCAGTTCAGGGAATTTCCCTGAATTGTACCAGAGGCTGAGTGGGGAGACAGGGATGCTGGGGGGTGTTGCTGCCCCAAAACCCCCTTCCCGTCTCATTCAGCATGTAATTCCCCACTGAGGATGTCCTGTGCTGTGGGGTGCCGGGGGGGGTCTTGCCCTCTGAAATTTATCCAGTTTAACACCATCCAACTGCAAAGCTGAGGAGAAACAGCCAGGAAGGCAGGATTTTTACTAAAGTCCCCATCACAGCACTCTGGACTGAGTGTGGTCCCCTCTGCTGCCACTGGCCGTGACCCAAGTCCAGCAAAAACGGTGGGGAAGAGCATATGGAATGTGGGCACCTGTCATGAGGTGGGGGTGACTCATCCCAGCTTTGCTCTTCCAGAAGAATAAACCTCTGGACAGGGGTGGGAGCTTCAGGAGGGACAATTTTGGCTGAAAGATTGAAAATCCGAGGATGGGGAGAAGGTACCCATTGCAGCCCATTGAATCCCATGTACATGGGATGCGGCCAGGATGAACATTGCCTGCTTCAGCACTGTCCGGCTCATGACACTGCAGAGTGAGCTCCAGCACCTGGATTCTGTGCCCATCCTCATCCTATCACCTGCTCCAGCACTCTCTGGCACATGGCATTGCAGCACAAGCCCCAATACCTGGATTCTGTGCACATCCTCATCCCATCACCCGCTGCTGGCTCTGTATCCTCTGAACCTGGGACAGAGGATCAGCCGTCAGGGGTCATAAAGCAGCATGAGGGCTGGAGGAAGGGCTGGATCCTGGCCCTCTCTCTGCCACCAGCTTGGCTGATTTGTTTTGCACAGTCACTAAATAAGAAAACTTCCTGGGGACAGCCTGTTCCCCGGGTGACAGCAGAAACAGGCAGCACAGCCTGTGTTCTAGCCCGGATGTGCGAGTCCGGCCCACAGCTGGACTAATTGTACATTGTGTGCTGTTCCGGACTAATTACAGGGCAGGATAAATTATCCCAGTCCACTGTAGAGAGGTGAAATATTTTCTCAAAGGCATAGACAGATACTGAATAGTGTATTACAGACTCAGCGAGAGGGTTGCATTGGGAGGCACCTTTAAAGCTTAACTTGTTCCACTTCCTGCCATGGGCAGGCACACCTTCCTCTAGACCAGGTTGCTCCAAGCCCTGGCTTTGGACAATTCCAGGAATTAAAGTGGAGCTTTGGAGAGAGTCCAGAGGAGGCCACGAAAATGTGCTGGAGCCTGGAGCCCCTCTGCTCTGGAGACAGGCTGAAACAACTGATGGTGTTCACCTGGAAAAGGGAAGGCTCTGGGGAGATGTTAGAGCCCCTCCAGTGCCTAAAGGGGCTCCAGGAGAGCTGGAGAGGGACTTTGGAGAAGGAGCTGGAGTGACAGGATAAAGGGGAATGGCTTCAGATTGACAAAGAGAGGATAGATGCGGAATGCTGGGAAGAATTCCTGGCTGTGAGGGTGCTGAGGTGCTGGCACAGGTTGGCCAGAGAAGCTGTCTGCCCATCCCTGGAAGTGTCTAAGGCCAGGTTGGATGGGGCTTGGAGCACTCTGGTCTTCCTTCTAGTAAAAAGTGTCCCTGCCTGTGGCAGGGCGTAGAACTGGGTGATCTTTAAGGTCCTTTCAACCCAAATATGTCCAGTATTCCGTGCTATGTTACTTCAAGCTTTCCTTGTGGAGTCCCAGTGGGTCATGACTGCTGAGGTCTCCCCACTGATGCCATCCCTGGGCATTTTGGGCTCTTAGGAGGAGAAGGGACAATAGCTGGGTTTCCCTGAGGTTCTGGCACAAGCACCTTGAAATACAATTTGCACTTACCTGTATTCTTGTTCACTTCCATGTGAACATAACTAGTGGAAAAAACTATTTTCCAACCAGCATCTGCTAATTCAAATAAAGCATGATGCCACAGACTCTCAAGAGAGTGCTGAGCTGCTCACATCCATCTTTTATTCCAACAAAAGAGACAAATGGTAACAATAAGCAGCGAGTCTCCAACCTGGCCCTGGCAAGAGAAGCAACTTCTCCCAAAGGATCCCTTTCTCTGATGGAAGTTTCCTCTTTTCTGCATGGCAAACACTTGGCACAACAGAACTAAACACCCACCGGGGAAGGGCACAAGCTCTTTTATTGTCATCACATAGAGCTGGCTACCAGTCAGACTAATAAAAATAGCATCTAAAATTATGGAAGTCTTGGAATAAAGTAGGCACAGCTCAGCAGTTTTATTAGATTGCTCCACTGTCAAGCAACAAAGGGTCTTCTTCGCCTCCAGACTTAAGTATGGCACATTTGGGCAATCCCAGGTCCCCTTGAACCTGAGTTTCATGGCCAGACCATCAAACTAGCCTGGCAACCTCCCTGTGAGCTGATTACAGCTAAAGCAACTCTGGAGCTGCCTGATTCCTCAGTCTGCAATGTTCCCAGCCACTGGACTGGTACTTTCTGCATTGGTGAGAACAAAGGCACCTTTTTGTTGAAGCACCAAAGTGGCACAACCAAAGGGGCAGGAGGGGATTGGTGAGTGAGTGCCAAGCACTATGGAGGGCACAGGCCCCAGGACAAAGCTGATGGACATACCCAGCCCAGCCCATTGTGGGGACTGACACCCTGTGTTGGTCTGAAGATGTTGGAAGCCATGGCCAGGGTTCAGTTATACAGTACATACGGAGTTGAGCCTATCCTCATTGCACAACACCAACCACAACCACAACCAACCCTTACTTAGGACAATGCTCTCCATTTGTGTGAGGCTTGGCAAACTGGAGAAGTGTCCCACCAAAGAAGGGATTGAGATTCCGCAGTTACAAAAGGCAGCTCCATGTGCTAAGAGACTCTTTTAAAACATTTGGGTTAGGCTGGAGGACCTTTAAAGATCATCTGGTTGGAATCCTCTGCCATGGGCAGGGACATCTTTCTCCAGGATCAGGCACCTGGGCACAGAAGGGTTCTGTTGAAAAGAGCAATTGGCATCTTGTGCACAAGCCAGGTATGACCCTCAGACCCCCAACCTGATCCTGGTGAAGTCACAGTTCATCCACAACCTCTGCATTCCATCTCTAAGTGAACTAAATGCAACCTCTGCATCCCAACTGTATAAAGCATGGATCAGCACTCTGGCATGTCTGTGGGCTTGGCAGGCAGTCACACCGATACTGGCCCTCACCTTGCTGGTCCACGAGCATCACAGAGTCCTTTGGATTGGGAAACACATCCCAGGTCATTGAGTCCAGCCTGTGGCTGATTCCCACCTTGTGACCCAGCCCAGAGCTCTGCATGCCATGTCCAGTCATTTGTTAGACGCCTCTAGGGATGGGGACTCCACCACCTCTCTGGGAAGCCCTTTCCAATGTTGGACAACACTTTCCATGAAGAAATTCCTTTTGATGTCCAACCTGAACCTCACCTGGTTTAGCTTGAGATGGTGTCCTCTTGTCACATCTGTTGTCCCTCTCCTCCTGAACTGTGGTTACCAAGTGTGCCAACTTCAGGTTGTTCCATATGGACCACCCAGTCCAGCTCTACAACCCGTGAAACTGCTCGGGAGGAAAGTTCTGCAGCACCAGTTAGTGGTGTGAGGAGATTTTCTGATGTCTTAAGGGAGTGCTGAAGTAGTGGCAAAGGAACTGGGTGTTAAAGAAGTCAGTGTAGGCTGGGAATGGCTGTGCCAGAAGAGATGCTTCTTCTGCACTAAGTCAATGAAACCACTGAAGAACTAACTCATCTCTCTTGGTCGCACTGTTCCCAGTCAGTGACCTAGTGGTGTTTTTCCAGCCAGGAATGTTTTGTGCACTTCACAAATGGGAATGAAATGTTCGAACAGTCTGCAAGGTTTGGCTGCTTCTGCAGAGGTAAATACTTGTCTGGAGAGGACAAAGGTGGGTATTCCTGAATTTGCTGAATTTTATGGTCACCTGGAACTTGCATAGTCCATTCTGTCCAGCTGGGATTCATGGAGCAGGTGTCATGTGAGGCTGTTAACCCTTTCAGCAGCCTGGGGAAAGGGGAGCTGCATTTTGGTGGAGCTCCTTCCATCCTGTGGTCCTAGGGGACATTCCATGCCCTGTCCCTGATCACCATGGTACCTTTGACCCTCCCCAAGTACAAGGAACCCAGAACTGTGTTGGGATGATGGATGGGGCCAGTCCTAGACCTCCCCTCACAGGAGAGATGGGAGGTGGTGGGATGCCTTGGGACAACATTTTGGTGGGTGGGATCCAGCCTGGAATTTCCGCCATGCCCCACAGCCCTCCTTCCTTGAGGGGCACCTCAAAAGATGGGTTGAGCAAGACCATCTCCTGACTTTACCCATGTCCTCGAAAGGAGGGCAAGCTACTCCCTTGTTTGTCTTCCTGGCTCTTGCAGTCCCACTCCAGCTTTTATAGCTCAGGAAGAAGTGCCTTGAGTTTCTGAGTCGTCTTGGAGGCCAAACACACAGGGAGGAGTCACAGCTAGAAATAGGGCTGCTCTTTGCTCCTGCATTCCAGATTTTTTATTTTTTTAGCTGAAGTGTCCAAATCTGAAGACTCCCATTGCCGGAGGCATGGAACTGGGAACCATCCACATTTTTTCCATTCACATTGGGTTTCTTTCTCGTTTGCCTTATTTCCAGTGCCCTCACACCAGCCACTGAGCCCCCTTGGGATGATTTTCTCAGCAAATGGGGTCTGTCAGCCCTGCCTGTGTTTTCTGTAACCCCCAGATTTCACCCCTCAACATAGCTGGTTTGGCAGGAGAACTCCCCGAGGAATTAGGAATGTCTGGGGGGTGGAGGAACAATCAGGTACCACCTAAAGCTTCTGAGTGGTGAGCAAACAGCTCAGACTAAATATCCAGCAATTTCTGCCTATAGGGAGGGAAGCAAAGCTTTGGCGGCAGCACAGACATGAATAAAACAGAGCAAAGGAAAGAGGAGAAGTTGTTGGACAAAACCTGTTGTTTCCAGCCCATTATTATCTGGGATTTTGGCTGTGGTGCTATGCTGGGGCAGGGGCACATTGACAGAGCTGCCCTGGCATAGCATCCACAGCATCCAGGGATTGGCTCCTCTCTCCCATAGGAGCAGGATATAACTAACTGTGTCACATCTAGACTTTTCCATTAATCCCTTAATACTTGGATACAATTCTGGGGCATACCCTCCCTGCAATCTCCCCACTTAAGAGTTTTTTTAACAGTCCCTGCTTCTGCAGGGCTCACAGAACCACTTTGGACCCTTGCTGCCCCTTGTCTGTCAGCCTCCAGAGTGCCATTTGTGTGCACCAGTGTCTCTGTGAGCTGGGAATGAAACATGCCAGGGAAAAATAATTCTGGGATCAAATCAGAACCAATCTTTCTTCTAAACAGCCATCGCATGGAAATGACAACCAGTGTCCCTGTTAGATCTTTTGTCATTTTAATCCTTTTCCCCTCCTTTTCTGCAGCATTCACTAACTCTGGGAGCAGTTGCAACCCAACTTCTCTTCCCATCTGCAGGGAAAAGAGATTTTTCACACAGTGGGAATGCTTCACCTCTATCAGAGGGGTGAGGTCTGCCAGGCTTTTTCATTGGATGAGAAGCAAATTTTGGTACCCAGTCCCAGCAACTCCAAGGGATTCTTTTTTTTCCAGCTGCAGCAGAAATGCTGTGATTTTTGCTTGGAGAAATAGCAAGCATCTCATGAACAGGGTGTGTAGCCATGGTGAAGTCTTCTGCTTCTTCACATGGGTATTTCCATCTTTACCAGCCCTGGAGGGTAAGAATGGTGCTCAGCACCTTCCACAGCAATCCCCAGCTGGTCCCACAGCCTGATTGTTTCAGGACCTGGATGTTTGTTTCTCCCCTGCAGATGTTCCTGATCCTGTGTTTAGGTTCAATGTGCTCTTCCAGAAGGAAGCAGCATTTGAAAATTCCCACCAATTGTCCCACCATGGATTTTTTTCTCTGCCTCACCAGGGTACAGCAGCCAGGTCATCCCTGGCAGCAGTGTCCAAAGGCTTCTGAAGCTGTGACCATTCCCTGGGGAGCATGGTCAGTGGCTCCAAGGAAGAGGAACTGGTCGTGGTAGTTGAACTGCACTTGGGGCTCTCTGGGTTGTTTCTGATAATATCATACAGCAGATTTCTTGAACATTTTTCTTTATTTGTCCAAAAATGTACAAAAAAAGGTTCTGATTTCCTGAACATCCTTAGAACATGAAGGATTTTCTCCACAGAAGTACTGGGTGCAACTCCGACAGTCCTGGTGCCTGGCTGGGCCATCCCTCACCTTCACCAAGGCCACTCTGATTCTTGTGGCTGTGTCCCAGGAGCCTTGTCCCTGTGTCACTCCACCCAACCCTCTCACCTCCCAGTGCAGTATGTCCCTGGCAGGAGGATGTGCCAGCAGCGGGGTGGGGGAGTTGGGTGGGGATGCCATGTGCTGGGCTGGGCTGGCTTGGTAATGGCTGACAGCTGCTGAATTGCTGGAAAAGAAGGAAATTGGGTGTGTTTAGTGTCAGCAAATTCCTCATGTTTGGGTGTCCCATATGCCCCTCTGCCAGTGTTGATGGTATTGTGCGTGCTCCACACGGTGTGATTTGTGTTCAAGAGCAGAGATTTCCCTCCAACATTAAAGCCCCTGTTTTCCTGGAACAATATGGAAATCCTCAGGCTGCCTTTCCCTCTGCCCTGATGAACTCCAGCAGGGGCATCCCTGGAGTGCAGAGCCCTTCAGGTGTCCCTCTTCCCGCCTTCATCCTGCTGTGGAAGATGTATCGTCCTGCTGGTAGGGCCAGAGGAGGCAGGGAACAGAGTGGCAGGCACAGCACTCCATGCCCAGCCTGTTCCACTATGGAATTACACATGGGGGATGCCCTCCATGCCATGGGGAACCAGTGTCTCCCAGCACAGGGGGCATCCTCTGCTACCAGAAAAGCTCCTGATGGAGCTGCTACTTGTCGTCTGTACTTATTCCAAGTGTCTCCCATCCATTTTCCCAATGCTGGGTTTTCCACACCCAGAGCTGGGTTTCATGCTCTTTGATTCTCTCCAGCCTCAGTCGTGGGGCTGGCCGGAGCACAACAGTGCAACCCTTCTCCTTGGGCTGGGTGAGCCTAAGGGTATGCTGGCAGTGCTCCAGCCAGTAATGTTTATTTCCACACAAGGAAAATGAGGAAAACCAAATATTTATAACTCAGGAAGGGATTTTGCAGGCTTTTGCATGAAATCGTGCCTGCTATTCCCTCCTAGATCATCTCAGACAGGCAGCAATAACACATGAAACACAGTTTCCTTTATGTGCCGGGTTTTTTTCCACCTCGGGCTCCACCCTGGTCGCAGCAGAGATCCCTGCTCCAGCCCTGCCACCTCCTTAGGCCCTTCTCACACCCAAGGAGCCGGCAGCATGCAGGTCCTCTCAACCAGGCAAAGTTACGGGGCTGTTGCGGGAGCATCACCTGTGGCAGATGCAGCCACAAGCACTGGAAAGGTGTTGGATGCGGGAACGGGGACTGTTAAAAGAACACAAGGAAAGCTTGAACTCGCATAGATGAGAATCCTGGAATGGTTTGGGTTGAAAGGAACCTTAAAGACCATCTGACTCCACCACTTGCCATGGGCCGGGACGCTTTCCGCTAGACCAGGTTGCTTTAAGTTCTACCCAACCTAGCCTTGGACACTTCCAGGGATAGGGCAGACACAGATTCCCTTGGCACCCCGTGCCAGGGCCTCACCACACTCACAGGGAACAATTCATTCCCAATACCCCGTCTAACCCTGCCCTCTGGCAGTGGGAAGCCTTTCCCCCTTGTCCTGTCACTCCAGGCCCTTGTCCAAAGTCCTTCTCCAGATCTCTTGGAGCCCCTTTAAGCAGAGTAAGGGGCTGTAAGGTCTCTTTAGAGCCTTCTCTTCTCCAGATGAACACCCCAAGGTATCCCAGCCTGGCTCTAGAGCAGAGGGGCTCCAGCCCTCAAGGTTCACCCACCGCATTTCATCCTGGCACTGGTGCATACAAAGGGGTGCCAGGCAGGCAATTTACCATGTAATTTTTATCTGTCATTTGGACACATATTTGCTCCAACATTTTCCCCTTGGACTGAATTGGGCACCCCGATCCCACTGGATCTTTGGGAGGGAAACCACCCCTTGGCCCCTCTGCAAACCATGGCTCCTGAGCCCTTCTGGGAAGCAGCTGTTTGGGACCTGGGGAATTGGATGGGGTCTCAGTGGCCAGGGTGGGGGAGAGAGCTGGGAAGTGGCCTCTGGGGCCAAAGCAAGCAGCCAATCCTGTGGGAGCACTGGGACCAGAGCATTGTGTGCTCTGCTCCGACCTCCCCCTGCAACCACACGGCACTTAAATATGAACAAGCTCAGGGCTGGAAACTGTCTCCAGGCTGGAAGTATGTTGCATATTTCCTATAAATGCCTTGGCTGCTGCCTATTAGCCAGAGGCAGGTGCAGCACCCACATCCCCCCCACAGCCCCAGCACTGCTGAAGGGGCTGCAGGCAGGGGCTGGCCTCATAGGACATGGTCTAGTGCAGGGAAAACACGTGCTGTGGCATTTCCCAACCTATTGCATCCAGTGGTTTCATTTCAGGCAAGTTTGTTCCCCCTTTGCTACACATCTGCAGCAAAACTTCACATTTAGGACTTGTGGGAGGTGCTGAGGTGTATGTGCCTGTACTGGAGCATCCACACAGCCTTCTGCTCTCCTGTCTGGGTTCTCATGGATGTAAGGCTCAGGAGAAGCTTTGGGAAGCTCCTGGGAAGTGGTTATGGGCTGGGCACTGAGCTGAGTGTGGCATTGCCACACTTGGCATTGCCAGGCTCTGCTGTCTCAATTCAAGGGGCAAATAAAAGCAGATAATTCAAGTGATTCCTCTGATGGGGCAATTGAAGGATCACCTAAGGCAAATGTTTGGACATTCATGAGGGCCTCACTATGCTTTGGGGGAGGGAGGAAGACGCCCGAGGGCAGATGCTGAATGTGTTTTGGCACTGTGCTTTGTGTGAAACCTCAACTCCCCATTTATGAAGTCTACAGGGCAACTTTAAAAGGAAATGAGTGGGAGATGTGTTTTATGGCTTCAAACTGAAAGAGAGTAGGTTTGGATTGGGTCTTAGGGAGGAATTCTTTCCTGCAAGGGTGGTTGCCCAGAGTAGCTGTGGCAACCCTAGAAGTGTCCAAGGCCGGGCTGAATGGGGCTTGGAGCAACTTGGGATAGTGAAAGGTGTCCCTGCCCATGGCAGGGGGTGTAATGAGATGGGCTTTAAGGTCCCTTCCTATCCAAATCTTTCTGGGATTCTATGATTTCCATCTTCTGAGTCACTGGTGACACTGATCCAAATATGGAAGGGCTGCAAGGAGAGAAAGGAGGACGAAGTTTGGGGTTGTTTGATGGGGTCTCAGTGGACTCCTGGCTAGGGGTAAACATCCCCATGGATGGGGAGAGCTGCTGGGGGCATTGACCCCTGTAAACTTTGGGGCTTGCAACGTGGTGGGTGGCATCAGAGCTCTGGTCCCTGTGAGCCCAGGGAGCAGTGAGGGAGGCAGGATGAGCCAGTTCCCACTGCAGCTGTCTCCTTTGCTGACCCTATTTCCTTCTGGGCGTTGGCTCATCTCAGTGGTGTCAGCATGAGGCAAGAAGGAACCAACACAACAGCAGAGCATGGTGCCTGTGCAAATGAAGAGCCAGCCTAGGGTTCCTAGGAGGGCTCCCGGATAACCTGCATGTAAGGATGGGGCCTCAGGGGACCCAGGAGACATCTGCAATGATGAGCAAGTTGTCACATAGAGCTTAAGTGTACAGCTTTGCATCCCACTGCCATGATGCACCTGTGCCAGCCTTTTACCTCCCTCATAGTCCAACATTTCTTTCCCATGTCTAACCTGACCCTACCCTTGTTCAGTTTAACACCATTGTCCTCTGCTGAGACCTCAGAGGTACAGGCAGCTCCAAGGGGGTCTCAGAAGATGCTTGGCTTTTGGGGGTGTGAGCACACTGCTGGATCATGTCCCATTTGTCACCTGCCAGAATCCTCCAGTCCTCCACAGGGTTGTCTCCATCCATCCATCCATCCATCCATCCATCCATCCATCCATCATCTATGAAATCAGTGATGGTAGAATACACTGAATCACTATGGAATCAGTAGATCCAGGATATGGAGGGCCTGTAAGTGGAGACAAGAAGACAACATTGGGGAGGGCATTGGTGGGGGTAAATGACCCCATGGATGGAGAGAGATGCTGAGAGTGTTGATCCTCACAGACCTCTGGGGTCCCCGCAGACCTCCCTAGTCTGTGCAGGCACTAGGGATTGCCCTGGCCCAGGTCCATGACCTTGCCCTTGCCCTGACTGAACCTCATGAGGCTCCCATGGACCCACTGCCTCCAGCCTGTGTAGCTCCCTCTGGATGGGCTTCCTTCCCTCCAGCCCATCGATGGCACCACTCAGCTCAGTCTCACCCTTTTCTATGGGCTCCCAGCCCTCCACAGCAGGTAGGAAACAGGAGTTTCATCTGCCTCTGCTTTGGATGGGAGGATCTATCTACCTGTCTCTTTGCAACATTAGCAGGAGCTGGAAGCAGTAAGGGTGGAGGATGCTTCTTATCCCACCTCTTGCTTTCCCTCATATTTTTAATCCTGTTGGCACTATATTGCTGCTCTCTGAGCTTCTGATCAGCTTGGAACAGCCACACTGAGCCGTGTTCCACAGGGCTGTGCAATTTCTGTAACACCAACAGGGATGGATTGAACGAGGAGCTAAAAATACCAAATGATCGATAATGGCACCATGAACCCATTGGGTTTTTTCTGGGGGGGTGTTTGTTTGGTTGGTTTGGGTTTTGGTTTTTTTTTTATTTTTTTTTTTAAGGATATCTCTATATTGACGACTCAGCCAAGTGGCTTTCTGTAAAGGCAGGCAGGATAATGGAGCTCAGCTCCCTGCCCACACAGCAGGCTAGCAGCAGCTTCACCCGCACCCCTCTATACATGGGGATGATGTGGTCTGCCCTGGGAGCCCTTCGTGAATCTCCTGCCCGGGGTGATGTGGAAGGGCTGCTCTCCTCCCTGCTTTCCATGCTGGTCCAGTCGTGTTGAGCAGCTGGGGGGAGCCTGGTGCTGAAATAACCCCTGGGCTGCCCACTCCTGCCTGCTCCATGCCAGCACAGCCCTGGGCACTGCTGCCAGCCCTGGCCCCATGCCTGCTTCAGCCTGATCTGCTTTTTCCTCTCGCTTTCACATGTCCAGGAAACTGCAGCATTACAAGAATTTGAAAATGGCCTTGAGCTTTTTAAGCACTGGTCCCAAGCAGATATTTTTCCTAAATCAAGATTTGCAAAGGTATTTGGGCATTAGCTGGCCAGGGGGATTTCCAGAAGTGTTGGAGCAGCCAAACACCCTTTAAATCTGCCTCCATGCAATGCAGGGTTGGGGCTGGAAGTAGCTGGTTCACTAGGACTGTGACCATTTGGAGACATTTTTTACATTAACAGTGTAAGCATGAGGGTTTTGCAAAGGTTGTTCATCAATGCATCTCTGGAAAATCCCAGGATCAGCCCTGAGGGATGTGGCTGTACTTCAGTGTCTGAGTCCAGAGAAACTCATCACACCTCCCGCTCCTGCCAGTGCTGTTCCATCCCTGTACCCTGACTAATCCATGATATGGTGCTGGCAGTGGGGAGGGTGCCTGGTGCAGGCTTGGCTCTGTTTTGGAAAGATATGGAGCAGTGCAGGAAAGCTGATCCCTGTTACAGTGTTCTGACATCCCACTCAGTGGAGAGAAAATCCATTGCCACCAAGGTGGGTTTTTCCTCTGAGTCCCCCTATCCCAAGCACCCCCAATGCCCAGCATTCACCCCCTGCTCCTAAAATGCAAGTTCCTCACACAGCCAGTGCTGCTCATCCAGCTCCAAAGACCAGACACCAAACCCAGCCTAACCCAGCCTCCTCAGCACATCGCCCAGGGGAGTGCTTCAGGGTTGGAAAGCTGCTGGAAAGAACTGAAACCTGAAAAAACAGACAATAAATTGTTTTGTAAATGCTTGGTGGTTTTCCCAGTGAACCTGCTATTCTCCTTAGAGTTCTGAAAATCCCAGGATCCTGGAGCTCCCATATCAGAACAGTGCTTCAGCAGCATTGGGCAGGTGTAAACCATGGAGCAGGATTAGTTTCTTGTGAGCTGGGGAGGTGGTTTAAACTGCTGCTACACTGGAGAAGCTGGGAGAAATCCCATTCTCTGAGGAAAATGAATTTAGGAGTCTGAATCCAAAGAGCTGGTTGAGAGCACAGCCCTGATTTGCTTCCTTCCCTTGGGGAAGACGTAGGAAATACACAGAGATCAAGAAGGAGCAACAGATATTATTAGTCATCCAGGAGGGAGGCGGCTGCAGGGGAAGAGGGTTTTTAGTGGAGTATTTTTAGACCTGGTAAAATGAACAGAAGGAGAGGAAAAAAGAGGGAAGGAGACCTTTGAGAGGCACGTAAATGCTCCCTGCAGCAGCTTGGCCTGGGCTTCCCACTCCTGTCCTGAGCATTAGCTCAGGTGGATACTTGCTCCAACAGAAATCAGAGATGTAAAAGCAATAAAAGCCAAAGCCTTAGAGAGCATTTATGAGGAGCTTCTCTGGGCTGCAATGACAAAAGGCCACACTTGCTGAGACATTTTACCCTAATTCCCATCATTTTAATGGGAGGTGATTGCTGAAATAGAATTTAAAAGCTGCTTACAGAGCCTCCGGCCAGTGGGGAAAGATGCTGAATGTCCCTTCTTTTTTCATACGTCATGATCCAGACCACACATAGCATCCTGGAAGCTGGCAGGAGAGTCATGGAGCCACAGGAGGGTGGAGGGTGCTTCCAGGATGGAGAAAAGGAACTTGGAGTGAAGCACCCAAGGAGATTCAGTACAGCCAGAGGGAGAGGAGGGATCTGCACCTCTCCAGATCAGACCAGAGGATGATGAATGAAGGCCCTCAGGGGACAGGGTGAAGCAAGGAGGTGCCTCGCCCTTGGTTCTCCAGGGAAGGACCCCTCACTTTGCCTTCCTTATTCCCTGTGGAAAAGGCTCCTTCCTACCCCAGTGGAGGCAGTGCCTGTGATGCCCTGCAGTTATGCAGCAGCCCCATTAGTGCATTCCCTCCTAATTCCCTCCATGCCATCTGGAGAGGCTTGCTAGGGTCTCTGCAAGAGCATCCCGAATTGTTGAGATAGAATGCAGCCCTGGAGAGGGTTGTGTATCCCCTGCTCTTCACAGTAGCCCCTGGAAATAACCCAAGAGCACCCTAGAGCCAGGAATGCCTCTTCACCCTTGTGTCCTCACAGTGATGCAGTGAACTACAGCAAGGAACTCCCCTGGGAAGAGCATGAAATTTTCCTTCCACCTCAGTAGATCCCTGAAGTGGTGGGATTTGTCCCCATAGGCTGCACCAGCCTTTCTTGAGCCGTGGATTGGTTGGGTGCTGTCATTTCTGCTCGGTGCTTCCAGCTTTCCTGGCCTCTCTGGAACTGGGGTTTCCCTTTGCTCTGAGGACCCTCCCAAAACTGCTTTTAAGTTAATTTCCAGATTTTCTCCTCGAGCTGCCTTGGCTCTGGTTTTTGCCCCCTGGCTGAAGCTCCCCGCCATGCTGTGAAGCCAGGTGGATTTGGAGCTCTCTGCCTTTGCTCCAAGTGCTTCCTGGTGGTGTCCAAACTCTGGGCTTTGCCAGCTGGAGCAGCTCAGCCATGAGGAGCCACACTGCAGCCAAGGCCTCAAATACTTTTATGTCCTGGCTCTGCAGGAGACCCTGGATACCTTCCCCCTGAGCTGAGCACTTTGTTCAGGGGGGAGCTGGTCGGAAAACTTGATTTGGAAAAATAAGGATAATGATGATGAGTTCATTTTAATTTGGGGGACTGAGTAGGGATGCTGGGAGCACAAAGCCTGTGACTGAGAGGTGGGCAGTCTGGCATGGCTGCATATGGATTCCAGTGGCATTACAGCATGTCACCAGTAACTATGAAAAAATGGTTGAATCCTGCTTATTATTTTAGAGGCTATTTTCCATGCAGGTGGCATTGTAGAGAAAGTCCCATCCATGCTGTGCATGTGGGAGGGACTGGGTTTAGTCCATATCCTCTTTGATTTCGGCTGTGCTCTTTACATACCTGCCTTAAGGTCTCTTCATGCAAATAAACCATTAATATTTGATGACCAAGTGCTAATTGCAGCACTGTGGCCTCTGGAAGCTGTGTCTTGGCTTCTTAGTGACTCTGGAGATAGTGCCCTGGAAATTCTGGACTGCACCTCCAGGATATCCTGGGGCAGCAGGCAGTAGCACTGAGTTCAGAGTGATGCTAAACCCAGCCAAGAGGGAATTAATTAATTCCAAGATCCCTTTAAGCTGGGGGAAACATTAGGCTTGGGGGTGGGCTCTTACTTTTCATGTTGAGAACATGGCTGGGAGTCACTTGCTGAGGGGCTTCACTAGGGGGAGAGCACAAAACCTGGCCCAGTGATGGCACCTGTGACAGGAGCAGTGCCCTGTGCCCTGATTGCAGAGCACTGATCTGTGCTCATTCCCAGGCTCAGAGCAGATCCAGACTCTGCTCCTGAAGGAATTTTGCTGCTGCTTGAAACCATCTGGTCTGGCAGAGCACATTTAGTCCAGCGAAAAACCTGTGAGCTCTGTGCTCTGAGACAAGCAGTGCTGCCAAGCACTGCTTCATCCCTCTGTCCATCTCAGAGATCTCACAAGGGCTTTTTAACAACCACCTGAGGAAAACACAACCTGGACTTGGCCCTAAAAACTCTCCCAAGGCTGGGATGAACTGAGTGGTTGCGGAGCTGGGTGTTGGGAGAGTGCAAGGGTGACAGCACTCTGTCCTCTCTGGGATGTGGGATCCTGTTATCTCATTAAGAGAGGCCAAGTCACCATCCTGGAGTAAGTGGCTGAGCTGTGACTAGACTGCAGTAATCCCCAGGGATTAGTGTGTTGGCTGGGGGGCCTGGCAGCAGCACTTGGTTCTTCAGGCTCTGAAGCATCTCCTCCATTGGCAAGCCAAGGGCCTGGGCAGTGCTTTGGGGCTGCTTTTAGGAGATTCACTGAGTGATAGAAGAATTATTTGGGTTTCTTTTGTGCCTTCCATCAGAAAATGTTCCTAGAGCACAAGGAGGGGCTGGGAAAAACCAAAATCCTCCTGCTTGGATGCTTTCCTGTCCCTTGGAAGGGTGGTCATGGTGGTCAGCGAGCCGTGCCTGCTTGCCTGTGGGACAGGCTTGGGCCAGGGGCTTGTTACCACACTGGTTTAATTGCTTTTATTGTTGGAACTAAGATGCCAGCAGCCGAGTGGGCTGTGCAACAGGGGAACCCTGGGCAGGTCTCAGACAGACCCACTGGTGTAGCTTCACCCCCAGGCACCGAGATAGGGCAGGAGGTGGGGCAGGGGATGGAGCAGGGGGGCTGACAGGGAATGGACGAGGGGGCAGACACAGGGGTAGGGAGTCTGACAGGGAGTAAGAGAGGGGTCTGGCAGTGGAGTAGAGGGTCAGGCAGTGGGGCAGGGGATGGAGCAGGAGGGTGCAGGTGGTACAAGGGCTGAGACCGGGAATGGGGCAGGAGGCATGGGATGGGGCAGCAGATCTGGCAGTGGAGCAGGGGTGGGGGTCGTGCAGGGGATGAAGTGGGCACCTAGCAGTGGAGCTGGAGATGAAGCAGGGCAGGAGGGCTGGGGCGCCTGCGCCGAGGGGTGCGGACCTCCCCACCGGCCCACCGTCCGGCCATCATCCCCCGCTACCCTCGGCCGCTGCCCCGAAGCGGG